>JAHQIW010000782.1:0-75886 GCA_019055375.1 Parelaphostrongylus tenuis | reverse complement strand
ACTTTTATTCTATTTGTGCTTTTTTTTTTTTTTGACATCCCGCCCCCACTCCGACCCGCCCATCAAAACGCTGCTTAAAAAGAGCAGGTTTAGATAATTCGGTAGCAGTAGTCGAGATACCACCAAAAACGCTAAAACGCGAATTAGTCCGCAACCGGCTGTATGATCGTCTCTGCGAAACCAACGACTGCAAAGTTTGTCCAAACGGCAGAGACGGCGACTGCATGAGGTCAGGTACAATTTATCTAATCTCTTGCGAAGCATGCAGGGATGAATATATTGGCGAAAACGGGTAGACCACTCTGCATCCGCGTAAAAGAACACCTAGCTGGGAAACGTAACTCCGACCCAAAAACCCCACTAGGCACGCATAAGGAACAGAAGCATGAAGGAGCAGATTTTGACGCCAAATTAACGGTCCTTGCACAGGAATCGAAAACATCCACGCGCAAAACTTTGGAAACCTTTTGGATACATAGCAAAGGCCCAAAAATGAACCGCAAAGAGGAATGCCTCATAATAACGCGTGACCTGGCACCATACCTCAGGCTGATATTTCCGACCTGAGCCAGACACAGTCTCACTTTATCACAGACTCCAAGTGCCAGGTCTTCAATGATTAATTGAAAGACCTAAAACATTTAAGAGGTGAGTGTTTTTGAAATGAAGTGATTCCTATGCGACCCAAAAATTTATCTCTTACGTTTTCTGCTAGGGTTATGAAGGCCTTTGATTTAATAACTTGCGAACCAATTTGACCTTTCCAGGCTCTGAAGATGGCGAACCTTGCCGAAACGTAAGCCACCACGACTGTTGTAATATTCGTGCTGCATTATTAACTGTATTGTTATATGCTTCGCTGATATTCAATAAGTCATACTACTAACACCTCGGAGCGGCTAAACAGAAGAAGATATTGTGATATGGATCATTTAAAGTAATAAATGAATTTGTATGTTGTACATATTATATATGTACATGTTATATAGTATGTGTTATATGATACGTATCTTATATAGTATATATTACATATAATATACATTAATATTGTGATAATATGCTATGTTATAATAACATAATGATATTAGATAATAATAGCGTAATATAAAAATGAAAATATCAAACAATATAGCTTCATCTAAGTTAATAAAATTTGGTGCAATATATAATATGATATAGTATAGTATACAATATATAATATAGTAAAATATAAATTTGTAATAGTATGTATATTTTAAATTTTAAAATACTACTAAAATGTCGAAAGCGAATAGAAATCAGTTTCTTATGAACATAGGTGCTAATAGGGGAAGCACCGTACTTTCTGAAATGAGGAACGCGTGCTCTTCCTACACTCATTAGCTGCACACTACAACTTTCCACATAGATCTCTATCAGAGGTGTTTAGCCGTAGAAGATTTACTTTCAGGCTACGTTCTCGAAAGACAGACGAAACAAATACATAACATGGGTTGAAGGTTTAATTATTACTTTACATAGATGTGGTATTACCAATAAAATATGAAGGATTCCAAGTGAAGTAGCCATTTTTATGTAGCGAAAAAATATTTCTGACATATAGAATTTATCCATAATCACCAAAAAACCACCTATGACGTCCAAGCGGCGGGCAGGCACCTTAGGCGTGAAATGTAATCTTCTTCTCGCTTTTGCCGCGTTCTATGAAAACCTTTTCAGAATTCAATTATATCTTCAAATTTTCGAGATTTGAGCTATCTAATACTTGTTGAACCTTAGCGAAGAGTTACGTCGAAGCTCCAGTCGAATAAATGAAGCAAATCAAGTGTGAAACATAATTTTATTTTCGCTGCTACAACGTAATAAAAGACTCTCTCAGAAATCGAACATATCGCTGGAGTCGCAGAGATTCAAGCTTTCGAATTACTACCAAATGTTTGAGAGAAAGCTTTCGCTCAGCGAGAAAGGCCTTCAAACATTTGTGTACCATATTTGATACACGTGATCCCTTAGTGGTTAAAAGTCTGGGAAAAAGCTCTATTCAAGGACAAATGTTTGAGTGTGAGACACAATATTAATAGGTGAGAAGGTAAGTCCCAGGGTACTAAAAAGAAACTGAAAACTTATGCATGAATACCAGAGAAAATGATAACTATTATTTAAAATTAAGGCCATCGTTTCCACTTTCTGCGATCGCTCCGCCAAATTTCGGAGCTGGTCAAAGTATCCTTCCTTCGACTTCAAATCAAGAAATTCTTGCCACGCTTTTTCGAGTTCATCGAACAACTCAAATCGGTGACTTTTCAAAAAGTGTTGCATTGATGGAGAAAAGGCCAAAGTCAGAGAAGCACAATTCAAACTGTAGAAGAATGCGGCAGAACCTTGATTCCGTCCATTCACCAAAGTTGTCATTGGTCTTGGTGGTGTGCGGTCTGGCATTATCTTACTGCATGAGAACGCGCATTCGACTGACCAAAGCTGGGTGCCCTTGGGCTTGTCTAGACTCGGCCTAACTGCTGACAACAGAGCTCGGCGTGGATGGACTTGCCGTTCGGAACCAACTCAAAATGTACGACTCTTTCAAAATTCCACCAGACACACATCATGACTTTCTTGTCAAATCGGCTGTACTTCGGAACTAACGGCGTAATTTGACCTTTCTGAACCCATTGCTTGTCTCCATTGTAGATGACCAGGTCATGGCACCAACATCTCGCCCAAAGTCACAATGCATTTCCATAATCGGTCATTCAGTAGATTGTTGATCAGTTGGCGGCAATTCTCGACTCTTTTGGCAGCTTGTGTTTCAATGAGTTCGTGCGGATCTTTTCGTAGGTAACTGTGGACAAAGTTAAGCTGGTGGAGATGAGTGAGCACAGTTGTGTGAGAAACATCAACTTCGGTGGCCAATTGGCAAGCAGTTGACGGCGGTTTATCTTCCGAAGCAGTAATCATTTGATCTTCGCTGTTCAACTTTGTGTACATCCTGAGCGTGGCTTGTCTTCGAGTTCAAGATCGCCGGCACTGAGAATGGCTGAAATGAGCGTCCAACAGCAGATCTGCTAATTGTGCCTTCCCTTTCAACCGTTGATTTCATCGAGTGCAGCTCGCTGTGAAAGGCCCTTTCTGCAATAATGACGCAGCACAACACGAACTTCGATTGTATCGCTTGATATGGCGGAGGCTTCTAACAAAGTGAAATAAAGACGATCCACATTTAGGCCATCAGTGGGAAGATGCCATATAAGAAACTGTAATATTCTCATCATATGCATGGGCGCTATCGCATGCTTATTAAAGTGCCCAGAACTTCTTTGCTACCCTAGTATATAATTCACAAGAATTCGCTTGAACAATTATATGTTATCTTTACGCAATATTGAAAGTGAAATGCTCAAATTTGTATTTTGCTGTGGAAGTCGTGATCGCTAGGAGAGGTTGGATAAACGTGAATGCCTGTGTATACTTCACCCCACTAAGCATGGATCATGGACTTCGACTGAGCTGGATCTTGGCTGTGAGGCAGATAGTTGGCGTGGCGAGTGTTATTCATTTGCAGTGATAGTCGATTCGAGAAAGTCCTGCCTAGGCGGTCGCAGCAGAAGAATTTTGCAGATGTTCACCCGTGTGGTACGGTGACGGTCAATCAACGCATGAGGTGCCCATGGAATCACGAATTTGTGGTAGTCCATATCACTTGGATGGAGCGATGATGCTAATACTGTCTGGCTGAAGGTACTAGAACATTATTCAGTATGTTGCAGCAGCTTGCGGCAATAACATTTGAAATAGAAATAAACGATTATGACGACAGTGATGAAAAAATAGGGGGACAACCAACAGCCCACTGCGACATCTGATTACTATTTTACTCAGCATTATCTATAGCCGCGAATTACTGCAAATCAAACCTTCACTAAGTCACTGTTCCCTGTACATCATTGAATATCAAAGCATTTTATGTGATAAATATTATTTGAGCCAACATGTCATGTGGTCGGTTATGGGGACTTGTACAGCGCGATACACGCGTTTCGGCCTCGCAGCATCGTCAGTCGGCCAGGTTCTTCGTCTTTGACCAGTCCTCTCGGGCATACTCCATCCCCTACATAGAGTAGGCGACGGCATCAAGTTGAAGAACTATATGTTTACGGTATTACTAGTTTTAAATATTCGGAGCAATGGAATAATGATCGCAAGTTTTCATGGCAATTGGCTTGACATCTCGCTGGCACTTATAGGGACTCAAACACACTCACTATCGCCGTGAAGTTCATCTCGAAATAGGTTTTTTGGTTAAGGGTTCAAAATCTTTTTTCTGCCAAATTTATGAACGTGTTTGACTGAGTAGATTGCACGCCAATTTTACCTTTCCAGATTCCGAAGAAAGCCACGCCGCTGAGACTTCAGCCATTATTACTGCACCAGATTGTACTCAATGACTTTTACTTTCAAAATCATCGTTTCTCCTTTTCAGTTCAAAACATGGAATTATTTGATCAATGTTGAGGATAGTCGATAGTCTGTCCTGGGTATTAGAAACTATTGCTTTCTCATCTCATGACTCCTATGGAGCTCATGTAGTCATGTATGTGTACAATACCCAGCGAATATGCTGCATTTGACTGATGGCGTCAACTAACCGATAATTAGGCCGTTCCATAAGTTTTGGCACAATAGCAAGAAACATAAAAATTTATTGAGCGGAAGCAATTAAAATTACATAGTTTTGGTATCGTTCAATTGCGCATTTACTTGCGAACACTTCACTATTTAAACTGCCCGTTCCTGCGTCAAGGTGAAGCTGCCTTAGAAACAAAGTGGCATGCTATTCATGCAGGAACGGCGCGTAGGAGAAAATGTTAGTGAAGCAGCACGCCAGATTGATGGAGCTTCCTGTGGACGGCCCAAGCGCGACTAATCCTCCAAGCTGTTCTCTCCATCTTTGAACTTCGCGATTCAATTCTAGCCGTCCTTTCTGCAACTGTATCAAACGCCTCGAGCTCCGTTAATCTTGCGCGGTGCTTCACTAGTATTTTTCCCTACGCCTCATTCGTGCATGAGTAGCAAGCGAATTTGTTCCCAAGAGAGCTCCATCTTGAAGCAAGTATGACCAAGCTGTATACCAAAATGTTTGCAAGAAAAATGCGCGACTGACCAATATCAAAATCATGCAGTTTCAATATTTTCTGGTTAATAAAATCGGTTTTTGTTTTTTCTAGTCCCAAGGCTTATGGAACAACCTAATATTTACTCAAGATCTAGACATTAAGAATTCACTCTTTTCGACATTCATCTGGGCATCAATTTTATGTCTTATGATTTAAGAGAAAATTTAAGCGATTATTCAATCTAGGATCCAAGAGCCGATGTGAATTGATTTCCACGTATATCAGGTAAAAATAAAAACCACGTACCTCAGCTTACATTCATCGCCGATTCATTTGATTCATCGCTGATGTAAGCAGGTAACATCATGTACCAGCCTTTATCAGTGGGAGGTAGCAATAATGAAACAAGGAAAGCTTTATTATAGTCTCCTTCTCCTTGAACACATCGATACCTATGTTAAGTCCTCCTAGGTGATAGAATGTGCAAAGTATTAGAAAATCTTCAGCGCACATTCTTTCCACTGCAGATCTAATCGGTGTTTTTGCTTAGATTGTCTAATCGAATAAATTTTTCACATTTCTCTGGATTTCACAATCGCGACTAGAGTGCTCTGTGTATTGAAAAACTATCATCGTGTAAAATCCGATTACTACTGATAGAATTTTTGCAAATGTATTTACAAAAGGATAGCACTGAGTTGTTAGTTCTGAATTCAATTTCTGTCGTATGCACTCGCACTTCAAGTAATGCGCTCGTGAATCCTTGGTTTATTCTGGATAGGAGCCATCACACTACATTATTAATGGCTACACATGACTTGCGTTGGCCTTACTGATTGGGGAGTCCAACTTACTGATCTGCCAGACTAGTTTGATTTCAATCTAAACTTCGATGAGAGGAAGTTTGTTGAGCTCGGAGTATTGGGTGGAATCAGAGCTGACCCAGCTTCTATAGGAATGTACCTCCTACCATTGAGCTACAGACTCCTTACGAGTCTCCTACGGATTTTCAGTATAGTTAGCCTTCGGCACTATTGCCCTTTACAGAGCTACCATAATGAAGGTTGAACTTCCTTTACAACAAAACTTCTTCGTAATGATGCAAGAGCGAACTATGCTTTTCTGAAAATTTGCGTAGCTTGAAAAACATAAATAACCACTATTGGAGTGGATGCTGTAAGCACATAAATATGCTTTTGTTACGGGCTTAGTTCATGGTCTGAAAGAAGTCATGTTTAACTGACGATATTTGGAGTTTCTAAGAAAGTTCGATTAAGCTAATGATATAGCTATACTGTTACCGGAAATTTCTGAAAAGAGAAAGCAATTTTTGTGAACTAAACTTGTAACAAACAGTTTCACTTTTCCTGCTACATACAATTAGTTTTGTTGAATTAGTTTGCCCTAGCTTTCGAGGAAATGTCTGACATCTTTAATTTTTATTACGCTTCATAGCTTTTATAAAGGCATACAACATCCTCGAATGTACTGGGAACGAAAACACAACAGAAGAAAAAGTTTACACATCAGTTAAGATAAGAAACAATGCAATGATGAGCTATCAACATAGAAAGTGCAGTGCAAGATTACTAATAAAATTCTTGTGATCGGCTTACGAGATTCCGCGCAATCAAGTCGATGGTCCTTCGTCGCAATACTACATGAGTGTAGGAATTCAGGCACTGCGATAGCCAAACGGCGAGAAAATGCGCGCATGTGATTCGATTCTTCTTTTAACCACTTGCTTCTATAATAATGAATTTTGCCGAGAACGAACTCAAAAGAACAGTATTGGAAAGAAATAAAATGTTAATCTCGTTATTCGGATCCAGTTTAGTTTTCAAAACTATATGTGATCAAAGACTTTAAATCTCTGACAAAGAGCAAGATAACATGTCGTAGTGCCTCATCTATGGCTTAATTCGAAGTCGTTTGAGCTGTATGCTAATGTTAATTAGCTGTGCTGGATAAAACAGATGTGGCAGATCTTCAGCACAGTGGTATGCAATGCACGCCTCGTAATTTTGCTGACAGTATACAGGGAAAAGTAGGGAAAAAAAAAGGAATGTTGTTTTCGTTAATCGAATCCAGTTGCTTGCAAAGTATGCTTGAAGAGTTTCAAAAGTTCAAATCAAAAAAGGCGCCCATTACTTACCACTGTGCTAAAGATCTGACAAATCACCTACCCTATCCAGCACAGTTGCTCAACGTTGCCAAATATCTCAAGAACGATTTCGGATTTGGCTATAGATGAGATTCAACACAGTTCTTGCTTCTTTGCCAGAGCTCTTGGATTCTGATCATCTATTGTTTTGAAAGCTTCAATGGATTCGGCCGGGAGAACACCACTAAATATTACAAACTCCAATTGATCACATTTTTATTTTTCACAATGAAAACAACATAATGCAATGTCGGGATGCTAGAAAAACTAACATTGGTGAAAGGAGAAAAAGAATGAGTATTTTGACATGAATGTACTTTCTCACCTGAAAATATTTACATGTGCAGTAATTTACATTTGGTAGTAAATAGTGTGAGTTATACAAAGCTCTCGTAGGCATAACCTAAAAGACCATGATAGCTAAATAGGAATACGTTACGAAAGGAGGTAAAAGGGAATAAACTAATGAATACTACCTCGAAGAAAACTAGAGACTTCAGTGACAAATCACTTGTGTGAGTGGAACTGCTCACGATAGATGTCGATGACGTCGAAGAAGTAGTTGAAGCTGGATCGCCACTGCCTCTCATTGGTGATGATGTCTACAATGTGTGAATCCAATGCGAAAAAACCTATATAGCGGCCTGGTGCCCCTAGTGCGAAAAGGAACATTCTGTACTATTTCATTAACCTTCACATTCTTCACAAAGTGCAATTTTCACCCAGAAAAGGTTTGCATCAGAAGAAAAGCATTCACACAACTGAGAGATAATTACGGAGAATATGCCAATGAGAGACATCGTCTTCTTCCATAACTCCTGATCGCTTACAGAACCAGTTCTGGGGTATGCTGCCATTTTCTCCATGACTCCCATTTTTTTTCTTTAGAATATCGAACCCCTGTATTTAGAAACGTATGTGGTGCAATGGCAGGACGTGCCTTATGACCCACATGTGGGCGCCAGTCGATGATCGACGGTCTCAAAAACTCATCAATTCTTCAATCCCTCAGGGATCGGTGAATTGGTACCAGACTTGTCTGGGAGTATAGCAGCACTCATCTGATACATCAGTAGGCCATCGAGAGTCATCGCAAAGGACCGATACGCATTCAGTCCTCTCAAACGATGCTTAATGAAGAAGAATGCATGCCGCAACCCTCAAGGATTTACCAACGCCGACAACTTTGCCCCTTTTCAAACTTTTACCCTGCATTTCAGCATATAGAATGACTTCAAAACGATGAGCTCAATATTCACGAGGACTTCAAATTGTGCAACGCCTTAAGGGGGCGGTATGGCGCAGTGATTACTAATGTGTGTCAGAGAGCGAGATGATAAAAAATGTGCTGGTTCGATGCCCTTAATCCTGCAACCATATTTTCAAATCAATTAAAAGCGTCTAGAAACGCAGCTCGGTTACCTCCAAAACTACAAGGAGAATCGTCCAACCAGTACTCTATGATATTCAAGATAAAGGCGAGATCCTTACCTTCCAATAGGACAGGTACGCGGCGCCATACCCACTTCGCCCCACGCGGAGAGCGTCCGTAATGCTAAGTGGTCAATGATGCGACTGGCCATCAGGAAGAAGATTGCTGGTTCGAGCTCTTATCACGACGCCCCAAAGCGGTCTTTTGGTATTAGTTTTTGGTACTGAATAGTATTTAAGGTTCTTCTATAGACGTAATCATTACAGAAAAAAAGAACTCCCAGGTGTCTGAAATTCCACTATTGTTTGATATGATATGGATTTCCAGGGGTTAATAACGAAACCAACGCACAGGTTCCGCAAAACTGACTATAAATAATCCTATATAAGATTCTTTTGAACAGTCGTACCGTGTAAGAAAAAATGTTTCCAAATTAGACTTTTACAACATCGTCGAAAGAAATGCGAAAAAAGTTAGATATGTTTGTTAGCCTATGAACTACCTACGTTTCGTATCAAAAAGTAATGAATTGTTAACAACTGAGCGTTTATTTCTTGCTTCATAGACTGAACTTTCTACAGTTTCAATACTAATCAACACCAAAATAACACCGAAAAATCTGCTGTGAAGCGCCATGGTAGGGGATCGAACCCCGAAGCAATCCTCCCGACCGCGAGCATCACCTCGCTGCGTGCGGCGCTGGGTTAGGGCCGTGCCGTGCCCCTGTCGTACACAAAGGATAAAGCTACAGTCGAAACAACACTCAAAGTATTCAAGGTCGTTTGCAGAGGATTCGAGAGACGAGACGAATCGAATCCAAAAAGTACTGGAATTTGAAAAGTCAATTTTGGGTTGCTTTCCGTTAAGCGGCGCAGAATGAAGAAGCGATCTCTTTCTGAATATGAAATTTTCGTGAAAGTGTTAGTAATCAGTCGAAAGCTTAAATCTGGTTACTGCGCTACATGGCCCTTTCTTGAAAGACCCTTTTATTAAGCTGCAGCATTCAAAACTAAATTTTGTTTCACACCCGCCCCGCGCTTTCATTCTTATCACGCGTAAAAGTCGCTGGACAGAACTCTTTCCTTAGACTACGGATGATCTTTCAATAATTTGAACTTCGAGGCACTCATTGAAGGGTATGCCTTCTTAGAAAAGCATCTTTACAGCGCAGTAGCAGAAGGAAAATATCGTGTTCTACACACTTAAATTTTCTATAGGAGAGAACTATTCCCTATATCATCCGCAACCATTGGATAACGCAAGTTGCGACGATTCCAAGCTGCGCTTACTTTCTGAAAACACCATTTCACTGCAGTGTAACAGTGTAAATGAAATCGAGTTCCACATACGCTGCGCATCTGCTTATGGGCTAGTGTGTGGGCTGAATGTGCTAGCCGTGGATCGCGACCAATGGCGCTAGCGCGGCCCACATGTGGAGTGCGATTGTTGATACTGGATTTGCGATCTTTCGCTCCGAAAAGAAAGTTCCCAATAAAACATATGGGTCTGATAGTCGAAGTTCTCCTCTATACACTCATTTGCTTTTCGTCCTTCAGGCGAATTACAAAAGTGATAAGAAAGGAAGCGCGCACGACTGTGGAATTTTTCTACATTAGTGCAAGTGCGAGTGTGGCGAAATAACCTGTGATACAAGCATTCGATTGATTACTAACATTGTCATGAAAAGTTCCTGTGGGATTGCTCCCAAATCCCGTGCTCTCTAACGAAAAAGCACCAAATTGTGCAAAAAGGGCCTCTAGAGAATCAATCTCTTCGTTCAATCAGTCGTATTATTATGGTGAAACAAAGAAAAGAGAAGAATGGAAATGATAATGCGCTCGGTGTTGATTAGTCTTTGGGGGATTGTGCCGTGCATTAACCTTCACCTAGCATTGTTTGATGTGAATGAGTGGATGTATCTGGCTTTCAAAATGCCTCGTGGTGGCTTACCGATGTATCTAGTCAACGCTGCTATTCTCCCAGATAAGTTCAAGAGGCAATCATCGAGATCGAACAGTTGAAAAGAGCTTGTGAGTTCTGGGAGCGAGATCGCACAACCAACCATCGAACGACCGGTGCGTGTCGGAGAACACCTCTAACTACTGCGCTGGACGCGCTCGTTAAAAAATATTAACGAGAAACATCCTTCGTAGAACAGGAATCGCTATACCGTATCTAGTCATCTTGGATTAAAATGTTACCAGCACTCTCAATAGTTCAGCCACAAATTCTTGCTCTGCACGTAACTGTAGGACTGATTGTCACTCTCATTATTCTTCTTAACACGTATCAAGACTTCTACAACTTCGTAAGTAAAACAGTGTCACCTTGCCCAATGGTAGACGCGACAACAGTTGCCTTCTAGGCGGTTTACGATCTGGTTCACCTTCCAAAAGCCGAACAAGACCTGACTGTTGCCAACGAACAGCCTCTAATATTGTCTTCTCGCCAACAATACCCACTAGCTTTTCGAGGATAGGAAAGATTGATTTCGATAAGCTGCCTGCACGTTTGATTTCTGACTGAACAGAATCGAGTAGAATCCTGAAATGATGTGCAGCTGCGAAACGAAATCGTGACGTCGGAAGATGACGCCTGCGTCGAGTCATAGCAGCACTATGGAATTCTGAAAATTTCTACATTGACTAGAACATGAACTTTGGGATTCAACGTGTAGGACAAATACGATACCTTTAGGTAAGACGGTTCAAAAAGCATGTCACCTTAGTCTTCAACTTATGCACTAACAGAAGCCACTGTTTCAATGCTTTATTATATGACATTGTTACTACTAGCAGTATGTACATACGCTAAACAGACAAATTTTTATCGTAAATTAAAAACTCGTGATACAGCACGGAGATTAGTATTCAAACTTAACCCTTGCGTGGTGCTACAAGCAAAAAATAAATGCAGAGAAAGTAAGAACTTCTGAGCTAGTACACATTATTATCGCTTAGATACACATATCTCGCAAAGATTCAATGGAGAAAAATCGGAGTTGTGCCGTCGAATCATACCACATCAGATACACATGTGACCAATTTTCCGTCGCGGAATGTGGTTTTGAATTGTTCTGGTACAGGATACTCTACCTGCAAACATATGCTGATCGTTGAAGCCAAAATAAGCTCTCGGCGTAGACCGATCCCCAAAGGATGTGTCATGCATACGTCTTCAAGATTTAGGGTCGTTTGAGGTGATTAAATGCATATCTAGCCATGACAATGACTAGGGACGGCCTACTGATATATCACATTGGTACTGCTATCCTCTCCGACAAGTCTGAAACTAGCCCGAAACGTCAGCTGTCAAACGAAGATTAATGTAACGCCTTGTGTTTGGTGTAAAGAAGAAAATCACGAATTATACTGAAGCATGCCGAGGTTAATAGACAGTCGGTCTTGGGTATTGACTAGTAGGATGTTTAAAAAGTTCGCACCGTTTTGGTTTCTAATCGAGTTTTATAATGGAATTGTATGATTTTGGTAACGTTGAACTGAGCATTTTCTTGAGAACGATTTGGTATAGATCACGCCAATATTTACTTTGAGATGGAGCTGTCATGGGCCAAAGTCGCTTGCTACTTATCCACGAATGGCGCGTAGAGAAAAATGGTAGTGAACGGGCGCGCAACACTGATGGAGCTTGGGAAGATGATAAGGTTGCAGAAAGAACGGCCAGGAAGTGGTTCGCGAAGTTTAGAGTTAGAGAGAACAGTCTGGAATGCGCAACAGAGCGCAACAAGAAGTTCAAGGACGAAATCGAATTGGAAAAAGGACATTCAACTCCTTCAATCCCAATACGATCAGTTTCTACAGTCAAGACGTCGATCTCTTACTCGAAAAATGGCAGGAAATTGTCGAGATCGATGGGGAAAACTTTGATAATCTTTTGATAGAAACAGAGTATTGCAAAAATCGGTTCTATTCAGTATGAGGGGACAGATGAAAAACGATCTGATTCGCTGAAGATGAGTTTTCACTGGAGTGTTAGTAACCATTCGAAACTAAGACTTCAGGCTATACCCCCACGTCGCCGGTTTTCGAAATAGTCTTTTTTGATGTTACTTCAAAAAGGGACTTTTTGCGTTGCAGACGCGCATATTCATAGCCGGACAGAGCTCTTTTTCCAACTATTAGTAATTATGCAATAGCGTAATCGTTCTCATTCCAACGCTGTGCTTACATCCTGAAAAGACCGTTTCTCTGCAAAAACAGGTAAAATAAGTCGGATTCCTATCAGTGATCAAGGGGATCTTTGGCCAATTCACGCGAGGCAGCCACGTACGATGACGTGATGATCATGGACTTTTCCAGCACATGAACACGTAGAGAAGTATCGCATCAACACTTCACGTGCCCGACTCACGCACAAGCACGTGAATTGGCCAAAGACCTCCGTGATCAAAGAAGGAAATTCGACCTATTCAACCTGCTGCGCTGCAGAAATAATTTTCTCGGGATATAGGCACAGCGCTGGAATGAGAAACGATTACGCTATCGCATGATTCTAATAGTCCGAAAGAGTTCTGTCCGGCAATAAATATGCGTGTCTGCAACGCAAGAAATCTCCTTCCGTAGCAACGTCAAAGAAGGCTTTTTCAAAAACCAGTGACGTAGAGTCGTACATATTGAAAAATCAAAACGGCACGAACTTCTTATAGACCTATTAATTAATCAACTCTGGAGAGGTGGAGGCTTGATAAACCTTGGACACGGGATCGAACCGTCGTCCGATGATAATCATGGGTGTAGCAGAGCACGTCTAACAATGCGCCACACGCGCTCTATATACTTATTGTAAGATATAAGAACGTAGATGCAACATCCCATCTAAACAAAGATAAAAGACAAAACGTTGAGCATTAGCAATCCCACATGAATGGCACCAAGCATTCGACCTCATCAACAATCGTAGAAGGTGACTGAACGCATACATGACCCAAAAATTCACTTACGGTAGCTGACCGATAGTTTAAATAAGTGCTTTCATACTCCAGGCAAGTTCGATAGGAATTCAGCGCTCCCAGAGGAATGGATGGCTTCGTGAACTGAGAGGCGGGACACGACGGCGCATAGTTAGAGCGAATTAAGTTAGTATAAAGCAAAAGAAGTAACAATTATGCAATAGAACGGTGAACACAAATACCACATAAGACGTCATAAAAGGCATTTTCGACGTCCCAATTATGAATTGAGTCCTTATGGCGGAGTGGTTAAAGGTGCGCTTCGACACACACGCGCTCGACTAATCAACGGTCCCCCTACGCCATTTAGCGCTTCTCACCAAGGCTTAAGGCTCACCGAACCTTTCATTCTGCCGAGTCCGGTGATTCGGTATCAGATTTGTCTGGAAGAACAGCAGCACTAGCTTGATACGACGTTAGACCACCGCAAGCTATTTTATACGCTAGACATGTATGCTATCACCTCCAATTATGCTGAATGAAAACGAATAGTACATTTCTTAAGGATTGATCAAAGTCAAGGCTTTAACCGTTAGCATCTTTACCTATGAATCATCGGTAAAGTTAGAAACTCACAAAATCGCCATCTGGTCCTGGTATGAGCAGATTCATCTCACTGGACTTGCTAGTAATGATTTCCGCATTCTTTGACACTTCACTGAGATATACCTGGCACCCGTCAGTCTTTTGGATAGAAAGAGTAGGCATCTCACCCAATGTCTGTCATCAAACACTTTTAACCGTGTACCATCAAACAAAAAAAAATTAATTAAAAAAAAACGAACAAAAATGGACCACAAAAAAGAGCAAGAACCTGAATCTGAACGCTTTGGCAGTTGATTGTTTCACACTGAGCAACTAAGGCATCAAAAACAACAGACGTTTTTCGACAGCTATCGAGTGTAATAGAGTTGAGCTTGCCGTTTATCTAAAATCATACAGCTTGCTTAACAAAATAGAACTACTTATAAGAGGACAGATCTCTAAGCGTTAATCTATACTTCAGAGTTGCGCCATGTATTCGTCCTCATCAAGTATCGCTCGATTTGACTGAATGCATGTCTGGCCTTCACAATGTCTGGCGGTAGTCTAACGATGTATCACGTCCGTGCTGCTATTTCCGGAGAAGTCTGTTACCAAAACGCCGACACGAGAGGGATAAAAGGATTGGTGAGCTCTGAGTGCGGGATCGAACCATTCACCATTCATTGATAACCATGTGTGTGTGGCATAACTCTACCCACTGCGCCGCGTGAGCTCATGCTACTATCACTGCTAATACCTACAATAATCTCAATAATCTGATTGAGATGAAAAATCACCGTATTACACTTAACCGGTGAAGATGATCACGCCACTTCGTTCAGTGAAAAAAGTAGTAAGAAGTGATTACTCCACGTCGATAAATGTGCTCAAAGTCTGCCCATATATGGTTTGGGTGAAAAACTTCCGATATCTTCGATAGAAATGAAAACTACAAGAACTCACAATTATTACAGAATCCTGGCACTTATAGATATAGACCGTTTGCTTTTTATCAGTGACTTTAACTACCAATTTAGGATTTCCAACCACATATTCCTGAAGAAAAGTTTCAAATTACATTTTACTGAGCAAAAACACTGATCCAATCGTCTAAGGGTGTTCTGATTGGAAGGAAATCGTACTACAATGCACTGATTATGTACAAACCACATTCCATTGTTTGCCATCTTTCAATTCGATGAGTGGAGGACGGCTTGACTGAGTACTTGCCGCACCTGGCGCTGGCTTCGCTTTCACTTCCTGGTGATCTCCTCGATGAACTGGAGCCTAGAATCAGACCTCTCAAAGTAGAACTGATACCAAAAAAAAAAAACTCGAAAATGTGTTACGTAATAAATCAATATGGGCAAAAACGAAGCAGAATAAGACCCTGAAAATGTGGTGGCTAGGACGCGACCCCGAGAGGATAAGACGCGGGTTCAACTACCGTTCGATTTCAAAGCTTGCATAGCACTCAATATTATTGAATTTATAATTACAACATTATAACACTGTCGAAAGAAAACGAATAGTAAATTCCTGTTGATTTTAAAAAAAATGATCCAACAAAACAATGCTTCAATTTCATTGGACTGCGAATGTTGTAAATCATTAGGTCGCCCCATAAGTTTAGGCACTAGGGCAATAAACACCAATTTATTGATCAGTAGTAGTTGAAACTACACTATTTCGGTACCATTCAATTGCGGATTTTACAGCTCCAGCTCTGAACTTCGCGAACCACATCCTGGCCGTTCTTTCCGCAACCGCACCATCGCCCCAATCTCTTTAATCTTGTGTGCCGCTTCACTAGTATTTTCCCCTACGCGCTATTCGTTTATGAGTAACAAGCGACTTTGTTCCCAAAACAGCTCCAGTTTAGAGCAGGTATAAGCGAATTGTATAGCAAAATGTTCTCAAGAAAATGCACTATTAAACAATACCAAAATTATACAACTTCAAGAACTTATGGTCCGACAATTTGGAAAGTACTTCACTAATGCCAAAACTTATGTAACTACCGAATAATAAGAAATAGCATAAAGGTTTACGCGCGTGTGGCGCAGTGGTCAAAGGTGCTCTGCGACATACATTACCGACTAGTCGATAGTTCGATTTCGCGCTCAAAGCTCACCAAGAAATCCATCCTTCTGAAGTCGGTGAATTGGTACCAGATTTGTCCGGGAGGTTGGCAGCGCTGACAAGATACATTCGTAGGTCACTGCGAGTCATTGCAAAGATCAGCTACAGCATTTATTCATCTTTTCAAAGCTGTATATGGAGTCATATGCGTGGCACATCTCTGAGGGATTGATCAACGTTGAGAGCTTTGCCCCTTATCCCTTTTATAGATATATACGAGATGTCCAATTGTTTTCACTGGGTTGAAAATTATTCTATAAACTTAGGAAGTATATAAAAGGACGAAACGATAAAGCTGTCCGCACTGATAGATACCTAAGGGATGTGGATGCATTCGACTCCATTGGTAACATCGTTAGATACAATTAAATGCATATCAGGACTTTACAAGATTTGCGGGGGCCTACTAATGGATCAAGTCAGTTCTACTACCCCCGCAGACAAGTGTGGTTACCAATTGAATGATACGATTGAGATGGAACGGTATATTGGCAGTAGGAGGGCTGACTGAAACCGTCAATCACGTGTGTGTCGCAAACCAACTCCAGATAACGCCACAAGCGCTCGAAACAACGTATCTAATTTTCAAAATCGTGCCTTAAATCTGAGACCTTCAGTCTAACTCATTCGGATGAAACTAATGGGTTTGCAAAAATTTTTCGGACTGTTTCCTTTTTGATTACTTTTCATACTTCAAGATTTTTTATTATCATTTAAAGCAGTTTTTGCGATTATTTCGATATATAACACTTATAGATTCATTTTAAGATGAACTGTACCGAGGGCAAAAACGGTTATTGGTGCTACACGAGTAACGTTTGGATTTCAATGCTGCTTTGGCACGCAACGATACGTGTAGCACCAATAATCGTTAATGTTCTCGGGCAATTCCATTCCAAAACAAATGTATAACTTCTCTATGTCGAAATAATCGCAAGAAGCTGCTGTAAACGAAAGTAAGAACAAAGACTTGAATGCATGAAAAATAATCGAGAAAAACGAAGAAGTCTGGGAAATTTCTTGCCAACCCGGTAAGTAGACATTGACTTTGAAAATCAGCCCATTTAAGCATTCCAATGAAAATATCGTAATTTCAATCAACGAAATGTCTTCGTCGACATTGGCAATAAGTGATGAGGACTGGTAAATGATTATAACACACAACTTTTAGAACTACTCGCGAACTTCATTGAGTATCGGAACCGCACTTTACAAAAAATAAGGCAAATTTCAAATAGCTACATCTGAGAAGACTGGGTAGATCACTAACCTGGCCACGTAAGGCTGGGTTCTTATGGGTTTGCATATCAGCGGTAACTTTCTTAAGTCCAGCTGTAATAGCTTGTCCTTTGTTGATTTCGGCGAACAGAGCATCTCTACCCGCTTTGCTATTAGCATCGATAGTAGAAGGAGTACTATCAGCAAAGAAAGCTGAAAAAAGAGTACATTGGCAATGTATGAGCTTAGTATAGAAGAAGAAAGAAGATTATTTATTCTTATATAAATATGAAAGATCTAAGGAGATATGGAGGGGTATTAAGAAGTCTTAATTCTTCTCGGACGATGAGGGCCGTTTTCGATCCTCAAATTTCAGAGGTCTTTTTCTTTGGACAGATCATTTTTAGCAGAAAAAAAAACCTGATGGTCGTTGAAAAGATAGAATCTAGATGATCTCATGACTGCGCTTGGTTCCTGAGAGTCTTCCTAATGAGCTGTAGAAGCGAAAATAAAATAATGTTTCTCACTGGAAATGCTGATTGTAAGGCAAAGGTGTGTGTACGGCTTTTAAATAAACTATGTTAAAACTTTTCGATACCACAAATCTCGGCAATTTTGGTTTTTGAGATCTTCATAGTGTTTCACGAGAGCAATTAAAAATACGCTCCATTTTCGGATTTTTCTTCGCATTTGAGAGTTATATATGCACAAAAAGTATACGAGTGCATAGAAAAACAT
Source organism: Parelaphostrongylus tenuis (assembly GCA_019055375.1). Taxonomy (NCBI): domain Eukaryota; kingdom Metazoa; phylum Nematoda; class Chromadorea; order Rhabditida; family Metastrongylidae; genus Parelaphostrongylus; species Parelaphostrongylus tenuis. The sequence goes on along the minus strand of JAHQIW010000782.1, from coordinate 57,608 downwards.
GGAGTACCATTACAAAAACCTAAAGTTTTCCAAAGCGAAGGAAAAAATCGTTGTTAGACGACAAACATCATGCGCCGTGTGCTGCAATCAATCACAGCCGTCCCGAGAAGTTTGATGGAACAAAATATACCGGGAGGAGGTGGTGGTGGTGGTGGAGGAGCAGCAGCAGCATGACCACCAGAACTAGGATGATCCATTGCAGCCGGAACTTGATTACCCATTGCAGGAGGTGAACAGCCCTAAACATGGAAGAATTAGGTAGGAAACACAGAGGGAAATACTGAAGACACTCAAATTCAACCCTCAAATTTATGAATTCCACAGTAAACGAGCCTTTCCGAAATGTGAGGACAAAACTCTCGTAAAAAAGGTTAGAAAGAACGGTGTAACGACCTACCGGTGCACTATTCCACACCAGACCAGTAGTATGGGTTTGACGAACAAACGTGTGCATAGCCTCGAGCACCTGCTTCCATAGTCGAGCCCATTCGACATTTCTCTGATCACCTTCCTGTTTATTAAAATCGATTGGACTCTTCGCAGACAATGAATTATATTGATATTAGACTCCAAAGAAAACCTTGAACTCCTTCAGTATGCGATTGATATAAAACATTGATGACTCCAACATCTCCTTCACATAAGGTGCCGGCGTTTTCTTCTAAATAAAAGTATAGTGAGTTAAGTACAACAGCTCGTGTAATCAACCCTTTCCGAACGGCAGTTGATCAATTTTTGTATGTGCCACGCGATTTTCGCTAATAAAGAATTTTTTTCTCCCTTGAGAACAAAACTTTAGATTCATTCCATTACTCTGATACTACATAACACCGGATAATACTCTGTTAGACGGCGACAAATGAAAACTCGGCCTCATTCGCTGGACAAGAACTTTGCATAGGAGTGTTTAGTAATCATCCAAAAGCTTGAGTCTCTGGCTACAGCCCCACGTAGCCGGCTTTCAAAAAGTCCTTTTTATAACGTTGTAAAATCCAAAATAAAAAAATGTTTCATACGACTTCGTACCTTTTTTCTTACCTCGCGCGTATTTTGCTAGACGGAACTCCTTCATTATAGTACTAGTACTCATTCAATAGCACAAGTTTCGAAGAACTCAGAAATGTATTTGTTTTATAGAAAAGCTCTTTTGATAGCGTTATAGAAGAAAAAAAAGATTTGTGCTCTACACCTCGCCGGCAGAGCTCTTTCTTAAGACTAGTAATCATTCGATAGCGTAAGTACCAATTATTCCAACGGTGTGCTTATTCCATAGAAACACCTTTAGCAGAAATATAAAATCGAGTTTTACATTTTCGGCAAGCCTGTTTACCGGCTGATTGACAGGACCATGAGATCGCGACCGTTTGCGTTTGACATATTGTTATTCAGATGGGAATTTTTTCTCCGCTTTAAAAGAAACCAAAGATAAAATTATTGAATCAGATACAACTAAAATCCCTCTATACAACTATATACTTTTCGCGCTTCCATCGAATGATATGCAAGGTAAAAATGAAGGCGAACGGCGGATAAGAATCATAATTTTATTTTGGATCTAACAGCGTCATAAAAAGGCCACGTGGAGCTGTAGCCAGAAACTTGAGCTTTCGAACAATCACTAGTACTTCTATGAAAAGTACCTGTCCAGCGAATTAGATTGGTTTTTCATTTTACGCCGTCTAACAGAGAAATACCTAACTTCTTCTCCAAACTCATATATTTTTTTGTGCTTATGCGAAAAAAAAACTCCGCTAATGAAACGTAATCTTTTCTTCGTTCCCACAGTGCACTATGAAAACTTTTTCCAAAAACCAGATTTGATTTCGAGATCAGTAGTATAATGCTATCAAATAAGCATAAGTATAGTCTAATGAAAAACCTTCCATGGATTATAGCCGTGCAAACTAACGTTCCGAATATAAAAGATATATCTTTCACTGCTACAGCGTACTAAGTAAGTATTTCAGAAACCAAACACACTGCTGAGATTGCCGAGATTTGAGCTTTCGAATGACAATCTAGTAAAAAAGCTCCACCCAGGAAAGAATATTGTGCATCGAAAACGGTTCATGTTATCTGCAAAGGGCTGCCACATAACAAAAGAACTATTGTGCAAAAACAAACCACTAAAACCCATCCAACTGCCGGAATACCCTCGGCGACAGCACAAAGATGGTTGAACTGCGACGTATTCCGCTTCGAATCCTAGATATGTTGGACACTATGTCAAAAAAGAAGGAGCTGAGCATGAAAGAGAATGGAAACGCATTAGAATACTTCAGAAAAAAGAAGTACCTTGAATATATTGATCTCGGATAACAGGTTTACAATAGGTGAAACCAATTTCTGCGTCTCGTCAGACGATGGTTCAGGCCGGCTAGCAGCTGTCCACAAAAAAAATCGTAAAGAATTGAACACGGCCGTCACCATCCCTTGCTGCAAACAAGTGTCGTTTAATCATTACACTCGCAAACGCCATCGAATGGCTGCTGGTTGACAAACCAAAATAGCGACATCTCCCCCGATCTGATCGGATAGATTCGACCACTGTTCGACCAAATCCGATAGCAAACTATCGAACGCTTTCACATGAGGCGGAGCTTCAGTAGAGACAACTGAATAAAGTCTTTGACATGAGCATACTAAGCAGGTGAAAACTGCAAAGAAAAAATTGGAGATTTGATACGAAAATTCACCATTGTCATGTAATAAACGGTCAACCCTATCTGAGTCGCACTGGAATACAACCTTTTTTGAAGCACGTGGCCCTCCTTCGTGACTTTGACAAGAATACCATGAGCTGGAGTCGAACCGATTCTTTTATAATTATTTGACGAATCAGTACGAGAAGAGGACTGTGGATAGAAATCAGCTTCGCCTGCGTTATCGTATGAGGACATCGATGAGCTAGCGCTTCGATTTGACGACATAAAGTTGTTCGATATTGCACCGGGAGTGGGTGGCATAATTGACCGATCGTGCAGTAATCTACCTTCCTCTACAACTGGAGAATAATTTGGTTGAGGATGATATACTGGATTAGTAGAATCGGCTACATTTTGTAACGAAGCAAGTGGTGTTTGAGGTCGTGAGACAATAGCAAATGTCCTCTCTTTGGGACGACTCATTATACCTTGAGTTTCCTGTGAGTTTCTGTGGTCAAAATGACCATTATCAAGGTTATCGCTTAGATTCTTAAATCCTGTGAATACCTTTGACTGGGTGGGAGCGTACACAATATTCTCGCCAAGATCATTAACACTTTTGTATTCATGATACGACGACTGAATAAGGCGTGACGATGGGCCACTATCGATTGTCGCGATAGAAATATTAGAACACGAGGGCTTGTTTCCGTAAAAGAAAGATGGCCTTAGGCTGTTATGCTCAGGCATTGATGCACCGAAACAGCTATTCTCTTGGTTAGCTGCGCGAGGTAAAACCTCCATATTTTCCCATTTACGGAGAGGCATTTGTAAGTGAGCTATCTCCTCAGTTGAAAACTGTGGTGTAGAAGTAGAGATATGACCTCTCTTCTCGCTGTTTGTTATTTGCATTTCAGGTTCGGCGAATGAATAAATCTCTTTTGGAATCAACTGGTTGTCTCTGAACTTTCTGATCTTCGTTTCATCAAGTCTGGAAGGAGATATCTGGCAGACGTCCAAATTTTCGTCACACTTTCCCACTGAAGTAGGTACAAACATCGGTGTGTCGTTTACTCGAAAAGCGAATGGAGGAGGAGGATTGGTCATCCAACTTGGATCTTGCTGATGTTTCGACGCAAAGAATCCTTCTTTAGGAGCTCTCCATTTAAGAGACAATCCCTGTTTTCCACCTCTGTCGTATCGGCGACGATGTTCCTTCGTAGCAGATGAAAAACTCATTGTTGAAATATTTCGTGTAAGAGATAATCTAGGATCAAACTCATGAAAAATGGACGAGTCGGACTGCGTTTTATGCAAGTGTGGCGCAGCAACTTTGTATGATTGAATATGGTCATCTGTAGGAGATGGAACTTCATTCCTGCATAACATATGTGAGACTTTCTTTCTAGGTAGTGGATCAACTATTTCGTAAGAGTACAGCAAACCATCCGTCAGTTGCTTTTCACGTTCGTGATTTTCAATTTTTTCCTTTTGAAGTTGTAACCTTCTAAGAAATTGCTTAGAGTGAGAACGGTCAACCACTTGCGTTTCTCGTGGGTAAGAGGAAAATCTAGAGCTAAGATCATTTGATTGCGAGTCTCTCCATTTGTGAAAATCATTTGGCGAGATGTAATCATTAGAAGACATAGAGTGGATTGGGGATGTTGGCAAAGATAAATGGCTACGGACTTTCATAAGAGGATCTGTATTGTTGCGTCGATAATCGCTGGACGAGATGCCATTGGTCTTGATTTCAGTTAAGGTTGTATGAGAAACGAACATAGCAGGGTCGTGGTATATAGAATCGGTTTCGTTTTCAGATGGATGAAGAGAAAAAGTTGACTTTGCTTGTGTACCAAGTCTTCGATTTAACGGTCGATAGCCCATCGGGAACCTATTGTACGGTCTAGGGACGTTCAGGAATAGTAGATCCATAGACACAGCCTCATAAGGCAACAACTACGACTCGAACCACAGGAGAACAAATATCAACCTTTCCATTTCCGTTCGTGAACTGAAAAAATGACACCATTGCATCTACTCTATACTTGGTGATCTTTTAAGATCAATAAAACGAAAACGGTGCTGCAAAGAATGAGGCACAAATAATAAAAGTGAACATCGAGTGTAGAACGATTATACATAAACGAAACGACGTAGATATTGTTTAAAGCACGAAAGGTGGGAGAGGTGAGGAGGAGATTTCCGCGAGATAGCAACTGTTGGGTACGAATGCGCGCACTGGATCTCGCTTGCGGTTGGTTTATGATAAATGAATGAATCGGTGACGAAACGATATCCAAGCTATCCTCCGCCATGTTACATGGACACTCGATCAATATGATCTGACTATATGAAAAAGTATTTACATGATCCATTTTTACGAATAGTTACTAATATAATGTCTCATTTCTGGTGAATGAAGCGAGAGCCACCCACCCATTCGATCGATTCAGAAATGAGTCGGTAACAAGAAAACTTACATGTTGTCGGATGTCGGAATAGAATATGATTCTTCGAGATTATACGTCGACGAAGGGCCATGACTGAATGCTAGATGGAATGCGTCACGTTAACATTACATTATCGGAGAAACGTGGTCGGTCGACGTTAAATGACTCATACTTTGTCTTTGTTCATGAATGTTATTTACTTCAGCATGACGTCAACCACATATAGAATCACCTTCTCACTCTGTACAGTGAATCACTCGACTCCGTTAACCTTCACTGTTGGTTGAGAACACCGATAAGGTCATCGTTTTTTTTCCAAGTAAGAACAGTTCCACCATGGCAATCCATAGTCCGTCTCGCATTGATTATGAGACATATTCATGTATGAAAAGATAAAGCTCTAGACGTTGATCAATCCATGAAAAATGCTCCATGCATTCGTCTTCAACTTTTGATTTCGTTTGCGATGACTGGATGTATAAATGGCCTTTACGGTGGCTGCGGTGACCTAACGATGTATCAAGTGAAATCTGCTGCCAGGATGGAAAGGTTGGTGAGCTATGAGCGTGGGACCGGACCATCAACCTGGTTTGTGACGCAGAGTACTTCTAATCGTTGCTTCACATCCGCCTCATATACGCAAAAGGATAAATAAGCTTTCGGAGTTGATAAATCCTTGAGGGATGCGCCATGCACTCGTCTTGAATCTTTACCTACGTTTGAGGGTGATTGAATGCTCCTGGCCTTTACAATGACAGTGGTAGCCCATCGATGGTATCGAGTAAGTGCTGCTTATCACCCTAGACAAGTCTGGTACAAATTTACCGACATCGGAGGGATAGATGACTTGCTGAGCTAACGACGCGGGATCAAACCATTGACCTCGTGTGCGACCCATATCACTTGTAACCACTGCGCTACATGCGCTCCTCACATACATACACTTGCGTGTATACGCATATATGCATCTATACATGTATATTTTGGTTATTGAAAGACGAATGGGTTGAAATCTAGCCTTACCAGATTCGCCCAAATTCTTCGGTTTCCGAGCAATCGGTGGAGCGGTGGCGCGGAGATTTTCCAGATTTGCCGTGACGGTTTCCAATCTTGTCACCAACTTAGCCAACTGTTCCATAAGTGTTTCGAGTTCCAACAGCTTGTCTAAGATAGGGTTCGTAAATTATTTACAACAAAACTAGAAGTTAAAATAAACGAGATGGAGAGAGACGATGTACAGAGAAACACAGACAGACATAGACAGACAGACAGACAGAGAGACAGGCAGACAGAGAGAGCGAAAGGGCGAAAGCGACATCAAAAATACGCGGGAAAACTGGATCTGAGACACTAGTTGGTGGAATTAGAAGAAGTTAGCATAAGGTTGAAGAAATATATCGTCAAATATGTTCATTTATACCCTATATCACAGAAAAAGTGACGCCAGAACAAGAGCCTCCATAGCGCAATTCGTTAGCATGAGCCGCCGGAACGGTGCGATTAGGGTTCGATTCCCGCTTATGAGGTTCAAAGGTTTGCTCATATACGACGCCTCTTCCCTCTATACAAAGAACAAAGTAAAAGTTGAACTAAGAGGTAAAGTCACAGTTGAACTGAACGCGTATTGACATTTCGCCAAAATTATCTTCGTAGATCAAGTAATATTTGACAATTTTCGTGATATACTTGTACTTTAAGTTAATCTATAATCGATTGGCGATAAAAAACAAAAAGGAAAACTTAGAAATTCTAAGAATACCGGATGCAACACTCATTTGCTTTTAGCAAATAGTGCGATCAATCGTTTGAGACCTCCTCTTCCTCGATTCCTCCTTTCCTCCTTTCCTCTCCATCCTCCCCTTGGCACAGCAATACTCATTGATTCCGAAGTGAAATGAACGAAAGCAGAGGAAAATCACGAAAGCCAAAAAAGAGGAAAATGACTAGAGAGAAAAGAAAGAGGAAGGAAGGCAAAGCAGCTTCGCAGATGATTTCAGCGGCAAACGACAATCAGAAGCATAGAGTTCAAATGGAGCACGGAATCTCCGATTCGGCGATGATTTACACTCGACATTACTTGCTTATTTATGTTATTATACCTAAGAGAATTGAGTGATGAGCAAAAACAAGGCCCCAGGCGGGAATTGAACTCGCGTTTCATCCAGACCAGGGACTCGTGCTCTACCACTACGCCACCGAAGCCGCAATTACATCACCATTCATTCTTCAACAATTCTATGTTAGTTCTCAACCACAAATCTTCAACAGGTGGCCGGGCATACGATTTCGCTTTGAAAACTAAGAGAATTGAGTGGTGAGCAAAAATACGACCTGAGGCGGGAATCGAACCCGCGTTTCATCCATGCCGAAGGTGCATGCCTTACCACTTCACCACCGAGGCTGTCAACTCAACTGGGGTTTGTAAAGCCAAATCGCATACCCGACCAAACCTGCTAAAGGTTGGTGATTAATAGCTAACATAGAAATGTTGAAGAATGAGTGGTAGTGCTATTGTGCCTCGGTGGTGTAGTGGTAGAGCACGCGTTCACGGTATGGATCAAACGCGGGTTCGATTCCCGGCTGAGGTCGTGTTTTTGCTCACTACTCAATTCTTTTAGGTGCTTACGAAACATCATAACACTGCGAAAAATGCAGCTGAAATACTAGGAATTTCGAGTATTACTTATCTATTTTATTTACACGACCCGTCATCACAACTTTTTTTTGTGCGGATCCCAGTAATTCTAGCATTCAATTTGTTCGATCGTCTTTTTCTTGAATGACGTAGAATACTGGTCGAGCATGTCTCTTTGCAATCTTGAGAATAGCCTGGCTGTGTGGCGTTCCATGTGACATTGTTGTTGACTGACAGAGAGTTTGGAGGATGAAGCTCAGCTTCGCGAGCGCCCCAACGAGCATCACAACCACTCGGCCACTGTGTCCTCGGCATTACTTATTAAATTGGCGAAAAAGTATCTACGGTTTATGCATTGTGTTGAAATTTGCCTTTTGTTACTGAAATATACTCTTAAATAAATGCGATTATGTTATGAATATATCAATGCGCATTTCTCGTTTTTGTTTTGCAGCTAATGAGTGTAATAAAAAGGATAAAAGGATGAAGCTCTCGGTGTTGATTACTTCCTTAGGGATACGCCATGCATTCGCCTTCAATTTTTAGCTTCGTCTGAGGTGAATGAATGCATCTCTGGCCTTTACAACGACTCGCGGGTGGCCTACCGCTGTATCGACTCCAAGCTTCTTATCTTGCCAGATAAGTCTGAGATCAGTTAATACCAATTTACAAGCTCGGAAGGACGGATGGATTGGTGAGCCCTAAGAGCGAGATGGAACCATCGACCTTGTATGCGACGTAGAGCACCTCTAATCACTGCGACACGTGCGCTCATTAATTTTCGGTTTATCTTACACTTATTTTAGACTATGAAAGGGATGTTTGACAAAAAGAAATCAAGCGAATTTCTTATCCGAGTTTAAAATGGGTCGTAAAGTAGCAGAGACAGCTCGTGATATCAATAACGTATTTGGCCAAGTAACTGGTAACAAACGTACAGTGCAGCGATGGTTCAAGACCTTTCGTAAAGGAACGAGAGACTCGAATATGAGGAACATGGTCTCTGACCATGGGAAGATGACAATGACTATTTGAGAGCAATCACCGAAACTAATCCCCCGAGACTACAGAAGGTGTTGCAGAAAAACTCATCGTCGACAAACCTCTCCTATTGACCGCTTTTTGTAGAAACCCGCTCTAAATGATATAATCATTTTGAGCAGGTCTATGAAATGTAATCATATCATTACGGTTTTAGACCGCCAAAAAATCTAGAGTCACTTTCGTACCAACCTTGACTAATCATACTCGTTTCAGTCGCTGATATTTACTCTCCTCTATGAATAAGGACTGATAAATTAGGGAAAACAAACAGAATGGCTTAATCAATGAAATCGCTCTCCCACTATTACATTGTGATATTTGTTCAGCAATGTGACTAATGCAACTAAAATTGAGAGCAGTCTTTTATGATTCAAAGATTGGAAATACAGTACTGAAAATATTAATAGTTATTGACTGGTAGGATGAACGGTGTCGAACGTTTGGAACAATTTATGATGAAAATTTGAATGATTCTGGATGCCTTAGTGAATTCAAAAAAAAAGCCCTTTCTGATAAGGAGACCCAAGTGGAAAGCTATGCGGTAAGCGTTTGGCAGTGCAAGACTTGTCACTCAACTTTTTTTTTTGTTAATAACTCAATATCATATTTCTTTATTGTGCGAATCCCTGATCCTTGAACATGCAAATCATTTCCTCGCATTCATTCTCCACAAAGGTTTTATGGTATATTTCACGCGTTGCTTCGACAGTTGCTCAAGAATTCCGTCTTCATGATTAATTTCATATAATGCTGGTTGAGACGATTTTTCTTGCAATCCTGGAGGTAGACGAGCTGAGACATTCGTTGATTGATTGCGACACAGTATCAAGGAGGGGATCGAGCCAGCGCCTTGCTTATCACTTTGCTTCCCGGATACATCTTATCACTACTGCGCTACTCCACCCCATCACTAAAATAATGAAGTATAGAATGCCTCAGCTTCCAAGCACGTGAGATCCATTGGATGACTCTGAAGGACAAGAGCAATTAGTATGACCTTAGCTGGTGCACTTCATACTGGTTAATGAGATAAGTGGGAGGAGATGTAGCAACCAAAAAGGTAAGATCTTTCGGAGAGAGATTTCAACAGCATCACATTTTCGAAGAACGAAGATTTTGAAATGAGCTCTAACGTTAGGTAAATACAATGGGAAGCAATTAGCAGTACTAGTTAAAAATACTCAGAAATATTGAGGGCAATGAGGATAATTACTTGTTCGAAAAGACATTCACATGGGTAAAAATACGTTTACTACACTTTACATTGTCGTTAATAAACTTCTGCGATAACCTCACTTTATGGTAACTAATACGTTTTAAAACGTCCCTGAAAGACACGTTAAGTAATATAGTGTGAATTAGAAGTTAACAGCAAACAATACAGTCAAAATGATGCGCACGAAAACTTTTACTCATGTTTGCGCCTTGTTACCTCCCAAATTTGCAAATGTTTCAGCGTCTTCTCTTGATTATCTCGAGTCACTCAACCCACCAGAATACACGAAATCAAATAAATCCCTATTATCTATTTCAAAAATGCCCAAACAACGAAGGGAGAGGCATATTAATAGTGACATATGCTTCGCTGAACCATTGTTGTCACGCATAGTTTATTCATTTTTCATCATTCATGTGTTTTTGAATTCACTGCTCAGATAAATACGTCATAAATCGTTGATTTTAGCACGTTCTAGTAGTCTAGAACGTTCGAAAAGCTCTTGCACTTGAAACGGTCACTGACGCCGCATGTCACCTAACTATGGTTGGCGAGAAGGTGATCTGGTAAGCTTCCACGGCGTTGAACGACGATGTACAGAGGCGCGGTTCACATCCCAATTCAACCTCAAAATTCAAGAATCCGACTCCTCCACAGAAAACTCAGCTAAAGGTGGAGCAATGATAAAAACATTTCCGAGCAAATAACAACTTAGTCACAGAGCAGCTGACCAGTTTCCGACTCACAAAAGTAGGTGAGTACTCGTGGAATCAAATTTGACAAATGAGGGGAGGGCGAACACAGCAATAACAACCTCGAAATTGGATCGGAACACAGTTATGCTCAACCAAGTCAGGAGCGAATTTGTATTGGAACACACGCGACTCTCCATAAAGATGGACCAGCAAAGTGAGGTCAGGCCACGAAATCTAAGTAAGTAACAATGTGCACTGCTTGTAACAACGCAGCGGCCATTGATAAGGTGAGAGATCTTGTTTCCCGAGTGCTGCTTGATCGACTGATTGACTACATTCCTAGACTGCTTCGGAATTAGGTTGAAGCCATTTTTAGGTGCGTAGTTCATCATAAGTAATATTGTGGTAAGATAACGATTCAGTACCGATAACAAAGTAATGCTAAAAATAGCAACACCCACGAACTTTTGAAAAGATGTTTGTGGAACTCCCACTTTACAATGGACAATGGCGAGAGATAGAAAATAACTATCATAGAAACGGCGGTGATCTCATCGTTTACGAATGAAACGTAAAGGGCAAAGATTCTGGCGTTAGTCATCCTCTTGAAGAGTCCCTCTCATAAATCATTTTTCACCGTATATATCGTAGATGTGACTAAATCGATGTTTTCCTGTACAGTAAATTGCGAGACGTATCGGCTCACTAACTTTTCGTCCTCCCAGAGAGTCTGTTATTATTTTGTCGACAAGTAAGAGAGCATTGAGAACTCAGGAGCACCTTGAATTAGACCATCGACCACTTGCATATTGTAGGTCACCTCTAATCCCTGCGCTAGACAACAAGTACGGATAAATTCGGTGAAGCGACCTCTTATCTTGATGACTTTATGAGCTTACTGATAACCATTGATATCATCTAGTGTTATGTGATTTGTGGGAATCAGTTCAAAATTATTACATAAAGGTTTATGAGCACTACTTTTGGTGTACCCGTTAGAAGATAACTGCTTATTCCAGCTTCATACGAACGAATCTAGATTCAGTTAACCTTTATTACCTGAAGTAAAAAATCACGATTAACAATTCTTTTACGACAAGGTATGAGTTTAGTTTTTTTATAACGAAGTTCACATTTCCTGGATCTCAAGAAACGTCTTTTCTACACTCTTCTTCGCCAAAACTGGTTTTTTCAAAGCCGATGTAGTTTAACAAGAGCGATTTCATAGTAATAGATGAGAGGGAATTACCAACGCACTGCTGTCTAGTATACTGCCTTACGCCGGGAACTTCAAAGGTCACATTTCAATTCTGAACAATTCTAAAGATGAAAATAAATTTTTCAAAATTATACACACTTTATAGCGATAAAATAAGCCTTTTTATCAAAATCAAAACTGTTAAACTACCTTTTTTGACAACAATTTTTCCCAGTTATGAAAAATCTGCCTATTCTCTCTCTCTCTCTCTCTCTCTCTCTCTCTCTCGTTTGGACTGAGCGTGAAATTTGTAAATTTGAAACTGCGGGGTAAGACTCGTGTCGTAGTTTAGAAGGAACTGACGTTGACACATAGAGTTCCAAGCATGTGGAGACTTGGAGTAACAAGCAATACGCAGAGCACATACGATTCTTAAGTAGAATATCATCGGCATGAGTCAGTGGTGTGAAACAGCGGTGACACACTGGTGTTAGGCGGATGTTCGAGGTGACAAGAAACTATACGTACACATGTATAAGGACCATTAAGTCAGTTTATCGTTGTACAACGAGTGCGGATTTCAGTATGGAAGTTCACATATTAGAACTAGATAGTTGATGTTTATAGTTTTGCAATGATTCCCCTTCAATCGCTTGTGTTTAATGTGTTGCTTTTCAATCACTATCTACAGCACGTTATGGATGTATATTAATTCAAGAAAAGACATGATCTCCAATAGAGTAAAAAACTCGATAGGAAGCAAGGCAGTAATGGATATGCTGGCCACTTAGCTATTAAACAAATCATCTTTTGTAGTAGACGAAAAACGGTGCAACTAGAAGGATATTTGCGGCAGTTAGGTGTACAAACAGAGTAAATCATGAAGCAAAGACTTTCAATATGAGCTTGATTTCAAAACAGATATAGCTCTAGACACAAATTTAGATGTTGGTGGATTTGGAGCGTCTTTATGGCTTAGTTTTTCCGCCTATATCCTCACATGACAACAACTCAATAATCATTGCTGTATTCAAACATGAGAAAATGTCAATAGGAATAGTTTGAGTAATCCATGAAGTTACTCAATGTGAAACACTCAAGTGCACGAGAAGGGGCATAAGGGCTGAGGTTGTTCAATCAATACGAGGTAGACTGGCTGAGGCAAAGGTGGGTGGTGAACAACTGCTGGGACATCACGCACCAGCTTCTCGTAACCTTGGGCTCTACATGACCTTTCGTGCTTCCACGATCACCATTGAGAATCTTGTGTTTTCAGACACTTCCCTAACTCACTGTACTTTATCTCCCTATTGACACTGAACTTCATAATGTTAACCTCTGATGAGCACCGTGGCTTCATCTCTCACGATCTGCTAAACAAGTTGAGAAAAAGGTTCGCAAAATAAAGTGGGCTGTTCAAATTAAAGTATAGCAGGTAGGATTAGTGATTTCCCTTCATAGCAATATATCGACTTTTATGTTTCAAGCATAATTAACCATATCCACGTTACCAACGTGCTAATCCATGCCTCTCCAGTTAACATTGCAAAGTGCTAATGAGAACGTGATATACAAGGGGCAGTTCGTCATAGCCTCAAGCAAATAATCCCCTCGTCTATTCCGAAAGAGCTTAATAACCCACCGTTGATCAGATCCAATCCCTTCACTTTCTTCGTACAATTGTCAGGCGGACTTTCTCTAAGTATTATCGTCAGAAGAAACGCCAATAAAAGAAATCATACGGAAAGCCGTCATAGCGCACGTTGAGCAAGGACATCTGGCTAAGCAGCTCTGCAAATAGATTGTTTGCTGATGTGCTCTTCAATTACCACATAATTACCAAGTTCTTCAAATGCTAGAAGTGATTAGAAAACTTATATGGGTTCTTATGAAGACAACAAATATATACAGTTGCTGAAGATAGCAGAAAAACTAATCCAACACTGTCGATTTCCAATAAGCATGAAGTAAACCTGCGCATGCATTATTAAGGGGACCAAAGGAGTATATTCGACACACGTAAGTTTGAATCGAATGATGCACCTTACCACTTTCTAGAGCCAATATTACACCAAGCGGGCAGATACTGACAGTTTGTTGATTTGGTTCTGGCTTATTCTATCACACTTCCTCAGTTGGGTAAGATGAAACGATTGTGGTGAAAATGTAAATCTACGGAATATTTACAAAATGCACAAGGAAAAAATATTCAGCGGCTGCTACAAGCATTGCATAACAGAAAACCGCAAATCCTTTTCCACATTAACGCTCAGTGACTTATTACTTAAGCGACGCAACAACAGTCGAACGAGTTAGGCTACGAAGTTCTGTCTTATTCAGCACACCAACGGACCTCTCATCCACCGACTGCAATCTTCAAGCACTTTGACAGCTATAAGTGAACTGAATCAGAAGTGAATCCGAGGCCAAATTCACTTTCAACAAATTCATATGTTGTAGAAGATCGCAACCAGAAATCATTTTATTTGACCCCCTACTGCGGTGTTATGATATTATATCAAACCCAATGATGAGAGTGGTGTGTAAAAACGTTTGCGTCAGCTGGGACTTGAACCCAGATTTCACTGCTTCCGCTAGCGCGTGCTGAACCGTTGCACTACCGGTTAGCGGGTTAATTGTCGATAAGTGACTGTTCACGCCAGACCGTAGACGGTTGGCTGTTGAAAGATAACGCACTGCAACGTAGAGAGGTGTGCAAAAAGGGAGTAGGCAGTACAACGGTCCAGCACGCGCTCGCGGAAGCAGTGAAATCTGGGTTCAAGTCCAAGCTGACGCAAACGTTTTTGCACACCGCTTTACATCAATGAGAAGATCGCAACCTTAGCGATTGATGTAAGTGGACTTGTTTCGTGTCACTTTGATTTACATCCTCCGTTTTACTTAAAGTAATAAATTTTATTTTAAGCTGAGGTATGTTCTTGTGAAAATAGACATAGAATCTCTAACAACCAAGACATCAACATAATCAAAAGAACAGCAACCAGCGAAGAAATCCAGTCCATGCAATACTGTAATGTCGCTTACTGTGGCGACGTAATAGTTCAACCAGAGTTGCACTTGAGACTGTTCGAATAACGGACCATTCGCGTGCATGCAAAATTGAATCATGTGTGACACTGTGCTGTGTGAAAGTTACTGCGCTACGATTCCAATAAGAACATTTACGTGGGCGTTATCCCCTTCAGAAATATTTATTGATACCTATAGATGAAAATAATGCGCGATTAGTCCTATAGAAGGCTGTACCCTAGACCAAAAAAGGCTTCCCTATGCTAAATTCTGCTCGTACAATTATTGAGGCGTATACATGTTAAAGGGTTATTTTTGTGTAGGCCTGCACCTATATTATACATCACTATTTAACCACTACTGGTACACGTCTTAAGCGTGCTGTTTGAAATGGGTAACAAATACTCAAACTATACGACAAAGCGCTAGCTGATAATGAAATTAATTTGAGCACCGTCAAGAAAAAATAAAATCCGAAAAAGATCGTTATCAGTTCCACTGAACGATATCTCTCAGCCAAGTCCAGTTGTGCTTACGCAGAATAGACGATTGAAGAGCGATTGTAAAAGAGTGCTGCGCTAATATGTCAGTGTACGATTTGGTCAGGTATTTGTAGGCAAACAGACTGGCAACTATGCGTTCCTGTGTGGGAAAACTGTAAATTCTCTTGCAAAGAAATAGCGCGAAAAAGTAAAAACACCACTGCAATATTGTAAAACTGTTATGACTGAACTTTAAATCCTTTAGCAGGCACAAAGTCATCTCTTCTTTGATTCGTGAGCTCTTGCAAATGTTGGCGACAAAAGAAAGATTGGAAATATGTCTTTATTGATAAAATTTTCTAAAACTGAGTGACAGTGTATGAATCCGCCTCTTTATCAAGACTACTATCCAATTTTTACTGCAACCACTTCCAACATCATTTTGTGTATTAAACTCTGCTGCAGTTCAAGTTGAAGTCAACTAAAAGAAGTTAGTTTAAAGTGATTTGCAGCTCATACTGGTAATTTAATTGTTTCTTTGATTCACTAGTTATTGATAGGAATCTTCTTGAAGATATATAATAAGTTTGGGTACATTTCAGTTATGATGGGACACATGAAAAACCGATCTCACTTGCTGGAGAGAATCTTTCACAGGAGTATTTGTAACCATTCGAAAGCTGAGACTTCAGTCTGCAGCATCGCGTCGCCGGTTTTCAAAAAAGCCTTCATTGCCGTTGCCGCAGAAGGGAATTCGTTTCATTTCGGGCTCGCATATTTCTCGCCAAACAGAGCTCTTTCTCTAGACTATTAGTAATCATTCGATAGCGTAATCGAAGTTGATTTCAACGCTGGACTTATATCCTGAAAAGACCGTTTCTCTGAAACGTAGCAGGTGAAAGAAGTTGAATTTCCATCTGCAATTAGATGCCAATCTGGCCAATCCACGTGAGGATGCGTGAGCGGCCACATGAACTGTTGACACGGCACTTCTCAACGCCTTCATCTGCCCAAGAAATCGACGGTCATCTTATTGCGTTGATAGAGCGGAAATAAATTTTTAGCCCTCATTCAAAAATTTCTTGCTAAGCAAAGCTTTTTTTTGGAGTTTTAGCAACCAATCTATAAGTCAAATCTCAAGAATTCCAATAATTTATTTGATTTTCAAAATGAACCTCGTATTACGCACTAACAGCCAGAAGAAAATTAGGTTTTGCAAAATTGGATCACTTCTAATATCCGCTCCTCACTTCGATCCCTCGGGAAAAACGTATTTTTTTATCGTTTTTTAGCGGTGCATTTAACTTTTATAGAGTCTTGCTATTGCGCTGAAAGAGTGAAATCAATATTTTGTTCCTCACTCGAGAATTTCTCGCTGACCAGAGCCTCTTTCCTAGAGTTTCAAGACACATATGATAGACCGATTCTCAAGGATTCCAGCAGTGTTTTTTGGTTTTTTGATAGACTTTTTAATGCTTCATAAGATTCAAAGGAAAATTAGGTTTCGCACTTGGCGCGCAGAGCGTAGACGTATATGGTATATGTATACCTCCAAAGCGTGGTGGCTTGAAGCCAGCACCGTGGCTGAGCGAAAACAAAATACATCAATGAAATCTTCGAAATTTCAGTTATCAAATAGTTGTCAAAACTTGAAAAAAAAGAGTACAAGGTGAGCTTTTTCAGACAATAGAAATGATCCCAGTTTTGCAAACCCAATCTTCTTTCGGCTCTAATACAAGGCTTATATTGAAAACATCATGGATTATTGGAATCTTCAAGATTTGGTCTATCGACCGATTACTAAAACTCTGAAGGAGAAGCATTGATGAGCGAGAAATCTTTGAATGAGGAACAAAATGTTTTTTTTTTGCTCTTTCAGCGCAATGACAAGGCCTTTTTGAGGATGAAATACATCATTCAAATTCTTTTGATTCAAGCTATCGAAACAATTCTTAAACATTAGAAACGACCAGAAGATGTGTTTTTATAAGGGATCGAAACAGGGTTTGGATAACGGAAATAATCCAGCTTTGTAAAATCCAATCTTCTTTTGGCTGATACAGCGTAACGCGATGTTCATTTTGAAAACCAAACCGATCATTGGCGTTCTTAAGATTTGGTCTATCGATTGTTTGTTGAAACTCCGAAGGAAAAGTTTTGCTTAGCGAGGAATCTTTGAATGAGAAACGAAATTTATTTTTACTCTTTCAACGCAATAACAAGGCCTTTTTAAAGATGAAATACATTCATATTCCTTTGATTTAAGCTGTCGAACGATTATTTGAACATCAAAAACGAACAATAAGCTTTTCTGAAGGTTGACACAGGGTGCACATAACGGAAAAGCACAATGTCACTATATCTGTGAGTAGAACGGAGAGTGCCTATTATGTGACTACCCTCAATATTGCATACGGGAATATAGAACTCAACATTTACATTCATCTATATGAATGAATGGGAGGAGAGGTAGATAACTGGGATAGGAGCAGTACTGAAGCATATTGAAAATCAACTTGTATGTGGGCCTTAAACAATGGAATTTTTTCCGTTGTATCATGAAAAAAACGTACAGTGTTAGTGGGGATCTGTGGATTCTCGTGGTTCAATGAGATGCCCTGTGAAAGGCACGTGGCGTTAGTACGTTTCAGTGCCTCATGCTCACCAAGGTGATCAGTTCTCTAAGGTGAACAGATTACCAAACCTTGCGGGGATCGCGGTAACTTGATAGATTGGTGGGCTATCATGAGTCATTTGCAGGAGCAGAGACGGATCCAATCACCTCCAGCGGTATTTAGCGCATTCGCGACATATCTTGCAACACTACGTGTTAAGCCTCTCCTGTGGCTTGTTTCTATCGTTATTTTCGCATTCTGCGAATTGAGTTACTCTACTTATATATTCTGGGAGGCTGTGGCCAAATGGCTAATGATGTTAGGCGCGGCTCCACACGGATATAATCCCACAGCCTCCAATACTTCTCCGGCATTCAATAACAAACGCCCAACGGAACGTGCCACCGCAGCTAGCTTCGGAACTACAAGGAAACTTGCTAAATCACTATTCCACTTTGCCCATGGAGATTAGAATCTTCGATCAAGTGAGGAGACGAGTCGAGTGTCAGAAGTGCTGGGACCTGCATAGCAGAGAAAAACTGTGATAGAGATCAAATTAATTCATAGCAAAGTGTTCTCTACATTCTGCGGATTGAATATCAGTCATAAATCCGATTTCAGCAGTGGCTCGTGACATGTTGTTCGCAGCACTATAAGAAAAACGTTTTCGACGAGATCATTTTGCACCGAGACAATACTGGTGTTGAATAGAGTGTGCAAGATAGAGCATTAGCAATGAAATAGCTCAGATTTGTCTCCACTTGAACAATGGAAATCAAGACCTAAGGGAAGGAAGTGGCTTCAAGGCTATCGAGGAGAGCTCTACGAAATCCATTGATGCTCACATGTTGACATAAATGTGATGTAGTTCAGTTTGTCTTTCCAAATAAACGTAAGTGAGCGCTAGTGGAGCACGTTCCTCCACCGTAGGCGTGGACTTCTTCCGACCAGTTGGGAGCTGAATCTCCCAGCAACGGCGCGTTTCACCTCAGGAACAGCCAACGGGCGTTCTTGCAGGGAGGTCTCTCCTCAGAGCCAGCCCTCTTAAGCGTTGTGCTAAAGGAAGTTAAAAAACTTTGATTTCGTCATTTTACAGTGGATTGATTGATTGATCACGAGATTTCGAATGACATCATAAACAATGAAAAGACCGAAAAATGAATTTTTCGTAAATAAAAATAACAAAAAACACATCAGAAATGGGCTTCCAATCTAAGTTGGGGATCCATACGCTTCTGCAGTAAACTTACTTCCGGTGTAGCACTCCCGATCTACCAAGCTATGGATCCACAGAAATCGGTATTCATGAGCACGCTGATATTCATGAGTATACCAATTTTTTCAATTCTTCAAGACGTCATATTTTACGGATAACGTTTCGCAAACACCACAAGTGGAACTAAGTATGGAAGCGTGTGGTCCAGGGTCACTCCGATCTCGCGATCGATGATCTGATGTGTAATTATTTTCGGCTGCGGTTTCTTTATGAAAGGGGTAGATCCTCGAGAAATTGAGTGAACGAAAAGGCACCGTGCGACTGACGAAGTTGCAAGGCCAAAACACGTGCATTGTACTGAATAAGTGGACATATCAGACCACACGCATGGCTCAAAAATAATTACCATGCGTATCCAGTATCTGTTGGAATAGACTTCAGATTACCTATTATGCACTTTACTGTAACCAAATTATTCGAATCGAGATGTAGATTTTAGTCCAAACATATATGAGCATACCCATGTACACATAGATGACCACTACCTCAAGCACAAGGAAAGTCTGCTGTGTCCAACAGCAATTACATGGTCGATCTTGCTTTATATTTGATCCGTTTTTGTTACCTGGGTGACCGGAAAGCTTTTCAGCCAATCACTAAAGATACAATGAGAGAGAAAAACACAATAAGATGGTCATCATTAGTAATTCTAATACACAGTCGAAAAACCACCGAGGTAGAATCCGGACATTACAAAACGACTCACTTTCGAATAGGCGTGAGAATCCTTCTTTCCCAAGAATAGGAGACACCGTCAACAGCGTGTTTATGGTTACGTCTTTCGGTTGACGGGAGTTGAAAGGTTGTATGTTGAAGTGATGTGGGAGAAGAAAGAGAAGGTTTATTCTAGAAACCTTTAAAATTAAATTTCACGAACCTTAACGCTATTCTGTATCCGCGCACTCACTAAACCACCCGGTGCTTTCACAAAACCTCCACACAGACAAGGCACTCCGAGATCAACGACAAGTATGGCACTGTAAACATAGAAATGTTGAAAAAGAGGTGGAACGGTAAGTGACTGCATTTGATTGACAAGCGATATACAAAAGTTGTTCGTAACTGGATTTCACGGCGTCTCAAGCGCCTAGGAGGATCACCGGTCTCATAACTCAGAATTCTTCACGAAGTCGTAGATGAGAGATACGATGCCCATTGAGTTCCTAGCGTGAGCACAATTCACTGATATACCTGAAAAAAGAGCAGAAATTTCATTGGTGCCCGTTTGAGTCACACGGCTTTTAATGGAAGGAAAAGTGGGAGACACGGTGGTATGCGAGGTTTTACTGTGATGAAAGTCTCTGTGCCGTATTTCATACTACTCATTTATTGCTATTCAATATCAGATATTCATAAAGGAAATGACCAGAAAACGAAGTCTTTGTTGATGATTTCGTACATTTTGAGTGCTAAATAAATCTATAAACACATAAACACATCATAGAGATATATCTCAATATTGGTCTTGATATCAAATAAACTTCTACAAACCAGCATGGTACGTGAAATGGCATTATATAATGAATCTTTGATAACACTGGTTTCTGAAAATCTATCTAAAAAAATTTATTGACGGCGTTTTCCATGCAGTGAATCACCGACCCCGGATTTTCGTTCCTTGTTATTCAGAATTTTTGACGGCTTCCTCTTGGACAGAAACGTTTTACGGCGGTGGATCGCATGACGAAATGCCTTTGATGGATATCGTCGAATGTTGCGATGTTTGATGTAAGACACCTTTGGAGCTTCTGCCTTCAAGCCAAACTGTCAATGACCAGAATGGCTATCTTGAGGTACCCGTAGAAAACTATACCAATTCAATCAATATCCAACATGTTAATGCAAAATTCATGATCATCCAGATAGTTTTATAATGAAAAAGACACTACAGAGTGAAAAGGCCGAAAACTCTATTTTTATCGAATGTATACTATATTTCTTCAATTTCACTGCTTTATAGAGGTGGTATGATGCTGAATTATTCATCTAAGAAGTAGTGGTGTAGTGGTAAAACGAGCTTCCGCTAAGTGTGAGCGCACGATCAACTTCCTCCTAAAGTCGAATATTTTGTCTACCATTCAGCCTTTACAAGTGAACTTTTTTTTCATTTTGTCCCTAACTGTTCTCAAGGAAGAGTTGGAACATTGTCATTTTGGCCATTATTTTAGCTCAACTTTGTTCAACGTGGACTTGTGCTCCCCAGATCATTCTCATTGACAGATAACTGCTTCGCACCAGTAGAGCAGAAGCGTAGCTGAGAAAAGCACCATTAGCGATCTTTTTTGTAGAGGAACCGTCTCGAAGAGTAACATCTGTTCGGTCTACGCAACTAATATAGACGACGACTTGCTAAACTATTTTCCTCGTTTTCACTGCAGAGTAAACAGAGCACAGTCGTTGAGCATCGCGGCAGAGCCTACGAGCTACTGATTAAACCAATATCCAGAGCTATTACTCGTGTTCCGAGCAAAGCAGCTTTCACAAAGGTATGTGTGTAAGGATGTGAGTCAATAAACGTAGTGTTCTCATGACGCGCTATTTTCTTGATGAGTAGACCTGAGATGTCATCAGTGAGATTTATTCATATTGCTTGACATTCCAGCAGTTCCGCTTCTATCTTGCATAAGAGTCTTGTATGATTTTTCACCTTAAAAAAATCTAACCTCATATAGTTCATGACCTACAACTGTTGTAGTTTTTCTTAAAACAAACTAAGGGATGAAATTTGTTACACTGAATAATCTTGGTCGTGATCCTCTCTCCACGTATTACAGTAACACCAGAAACTACAGTTATACCAGAGTGGTTATCTCTTGTTCAATTCTCATGAGCCACTATAAGTCATTATCGTGTTGTCCGACCATGAACCGATCCCTTCATAGACATATGAATCCATTTAACTCCTAAGGGAAGAAGTGCACCAGCTGAGGTACACGATTGCTTGAAGGCCTTTTCGTTGTATAAAAGTTTTCTGTTGAACACATGCTAATCATTTGAAGGCATAAATCTCTGCAATTTTAACGGCATATAAAATACTAGAAAAGTCTACCTAATTCTTTTCAGCAACGAAAATAATATTATGTTTAACACTCAATTTTCTTCATTTGCTCGGCTGGGTCTTTGATATGGCTTCTCACCAAAGTTCTATTAGTCATTAGATAGCACAAATATCGAAAAACTTTGATGATATAGTTGGTTTTTGAAAGGTTATCATAGGACGATATAAGAGCGAAAAGAAGATTGCATCTCACGCCTAAAATTCCACCCGCTCTTGGCCATCATAAGTGATTCATTGGTAATTGTAAGTGACGTTTATAAGTCACAGGTGTCTTGTGGTTACATAAAGGACAGAATATCACGAATGAGCCTTTCATGAAGGTTTTTTGATACATTTCTCTTGATATCCTTCATTTTTCAGCGGTACTGCCACGTTCTTGTAGAAAATGAACAAACTTTCAACTTATGTTATGCATTTGCATCGAAAGCCTTGCGAGAACGTAGTTTGAAAGCACATTTTCTACAACTAAACATCTCTAATAAGGGTCTGTGCGGAGGTAATTCTAAAATTTACCTCGAGTAAGTGTAGGAAGAGCGCGCGTTCATCATTGCGTATTATACGATATCTCTCCTATCAGCACCTACAATCAAAAAAAAAATTTTTTTTGCTCTTATTAGACATTCTAGTAGTTAGTCGGTAGCTTAAGTCTCGAAAATTTCAATGGCTGATTTCATTTTCTCGAAAGTTTTGAAAGAAAGAAAATTTTTTTAATTTTTATACTTATATTACACTGCAACAATGAAAAGAAAATTTTATTTGACACTCAAGCATCTTTCGATGAGCAAAGCTTTTTCCTAAAAAATTCAGCAACTCTTCGATAACACAAATCTCGATAAATTTAACAGTGTTTTGGATTTTTCAAAAATCTATTCAGCGCGTCTGCCTTCCACCCGCATGTGGATGGACATTGCAATATTGGCATCAAGCCGTCGCCGTTCAACATTCAGCTGGTACCTCAAATCTCGAGCATTTCAGAAGTGCGCTTGTCTCTTAAATAGTCTCTTTGCGAGCTGTAGCAACAAGAATGAAACCGTGTTGCACATATGGGTATTCAACGCTAGACACTGCCTTTCTCCCAGGATTTCACGCCCATTCAATAGCGCCAATCCTAATAATTCCAAAGAAATGCTTAGTTTTCGAGGAACACTTCTTAGTGTGTCGTTACAGCTAAAAGAACATCCAGTTTTACACTCGGCGCGCCACCGCACGCCCACGTGTAAATTGCGCTGCGCGATCGAACGACGCTGTGAGACTCAATAACCTTTTAGCTGTAAAAACTTAATAAAACGCCCTTCTCAGAAACCTAGCCTATCATTGAGAAGTTTATGCTATCGAACGGCATTGAAAGTCTGAATAAAAACCTCTGCCCAGCGAAAGATGCTTGAGTGTAAAAGAAACTGTGTTACTTATATATTCAGAGAGTGTAAAAGAAAAAATGTTGCTTTCTTATTAAACGACGGCAAATATTGAAGCCAATGTCGTTCTGTGGGCAAAGGCTTTTCATAAGTATATAGGTAATCAATCGAAAGTTTAAGTATCTGGCTACAACTATCCGTCGCCGTTTTCTCAAAACACCCTTTATAACACTGTAGCATTTAGAAAAACATTTTGTTTCTCATTCGCCTTTCGCCTTCATTTCCAAGACGAGTATGAATCGCTAGAAGCACACAAGCACATTGGCATGTACAAAATTTTCCGTTATATCAAAATCATGTGTTTTTATTTAAAGTTTCTGGTGGTGCGGTAAAAATCCCTCAGTAAATTAAAAGTAGTTGCCGTAGCTATAACGCATAATGCGGTAGATCGCTGTCGAGCTACACGGTAGATCAACAATTATCTTACTAACAAGTCGTTGCTATGGCTTTGCTTCACAATTTACTCAGTTATAAACCTTTTCGGCGACTTTTCTTATCGGGCAACTCATGGAGCGGGAGAACGGGACCGAGGCGGAACGGCCGATCGCGCTTGAAATATTGTTACTCATTGGAGATTTTTTCACCATATTTATAAAAACTTTAGATAAAAAGGTAGATCTGATGCTACGGAAAATCGTCTACTCGTTGGTATGGTTTCGTGCTTCCAGCGATTTATAGGCGTGGTAAAATTGAAGGCGAAAGGCAAGTGAGAAACGAAATCCTATTCTGGATGCTACAGCGTTATGAAAGGGTGCTTTAATAACCGGAAGAGCATAAATGTAGCGAGAAATTTAAGCTTTCCAAAAAAAACCAACACTTTTATGAAAAGGTCCTATCCAGCGAATATCGACCCAAAAATTTGTTGTCGTCTAACTTATAAGTACCGAAAATTTTTACTTCACCTTTACAGTATAATATAGGAACCATTTGAAAAATGTACACGGTAGATCAAGCGGCTATCTTATTAGCAAGTCGCTGCTGTGGCTTCCTTTCACATTTAACTCAAAACATGGATGAAGAAAAAAGCAAAGTTATCATAACAATGTGCTTTTCTTATTGAAACATAGATGATTTTTCGGTACAAGGGCATTCTCTTAACTGGAAAACTTTTTTATAAAAGTCTCTTTTTCTACGTTTCATAATTTCATCGCGATAATATCCCCTCAGTACCTCAAATTACCAAACAAATTTCCGTGTTCCCATTGCAACGCGTGATATTAAAAACTTCTCGCAGTGCCGCGTCTACGCACACGCCGTGTGCGGTATGAGCTATAACAACTCAGATCGTTGTCATCGTGATAAGAAAGGCTTTTCGAAAGCTTTGCACATTATCGGAATTGCTGAAATCTAAGTTTTCCATTACTGAAAGTCTGGAAAAAATCTGTGTACAGAGAGAGAGAGAGAGAGAGAGAAAGAGGGAAGGAGGAAGAGAGAGAGAGAGAGAGAGAGAGAGAGAGAGAGAGAGAGAGAGAGAGAAGGAGAGACATTGAATCATTCGTGTACCAGTAGAGGCACACGCCGTCTCAAATGGGTCAACCCTCTGGCTCCCATCTGGAAATCTCGTCTGGCATGTGACGCAGAAGTGGGAAGGGCTTCTTTGGCAACAACTTGATGGTTTTCTGATGAAATTTGATTCTTTATCATCACTGGATGAGTTTTAACAGTCAGCAAATAGTGGAATATAACAGGAGATAGTCAGCAAGGCTATAGACAGCAGAAAATAACGCCAACACTTCCTTTTGAGCCTCTCTTTCCTCAAAAGAAAAACCAAGTGTTTATGAAAGGGTAATATTTCAAATGCTTTGGAGCATTCTTATACTATCTCATTTACATCCTTCCACATTTTGACTATATGAATCACTTGCTATATGAAATATAGTTCTTCATTCGTAGTTACAATTAATAAAACATCATATAATCATTTATATTATCATTTTGCACCTTTGAAACAGATATCTCAACACATATCTATAAGTTCTGATCGTCCCTATTCCGTACAATAGTCAGAATCAGCATGATATTTAAAAAATTACCCTGCAAGTAATAGTTCAACAAAAATGGTGTAGGACCCTGCATGCGATTTCAGCTGATTGGTTATTAATATAATTCAAGAGTTTGGACTTTCGTAGAAGTGCAGAAAAAGGCATCTTGCGCCTCGTCCATTTTTCACCTCTCTAAATAACTCCAATTTGAAAAATGCAGAAGGCTTTGAACTTTCATCTATACATTAGTGACCTGATCCTCCACCTGCTTTCGATGGATATCATTCTTCAATACCTATGGGAAACGATCGCTGTTATGCATGGTTTCTTCCAGCACATGGCTCATTTGGAATTGTTCATAGTTATTGCACGGAAGAGGTGAGAAGGATACTATCGAGCAACTGAAGACTAATACTTTGACAATCTTTTGTTTTGGATGTGTTAACACATTGGCTATAGATTAGGCAATGTATATTCCAAGAGATTCGTAGTCTACGAAGCCATTGTTTATTCCATAGTATTGTAGGCGTCTAGCAGTTGTTGGCAATGTCTGTTCCGATTTCGGAAGTATATTTTGAGAATTTGGTATCGGTTTTCGACAAGAAGAATCATCGCTTCGTAGACAATTTTGAAGCTGCTATTCGCAGAAGTTGTATGAAGAGGCAAAACTAAATAAATCTTTTTGAGGGTAAGGCTTTCAATATCAATGATAAAAAACTTCTGGCTTCCTTTGCGTTTGGCAGTTCAGATTTCCATGCCTATCCTTTGTGCTGGACAGAAGTTTTTACAAGAGTGTTAGTAATCATTCGAAAGTCTCAATCTCTCACTAGCGCGGTAGGCGGCCGATCTATTGAAAGGACCCTGTTATAAGGCTGTAAAATTCAAAAAAATTGTGTGTCATACAAACCGTTGTAACTCAGCTATTGCTTCGCTAGAAGTACGAAAAGCATATGACCGTGTGAAAAAAATGGCCGTCGATCGACGATCGGACCAACCCTCCTGTTCGCGTATGTGAATCAATCTTATTTTCTTAGTTAAAGTGCAGATGAACAGCCCCTCTATAAAATAAGCACGGCGTTGGAGTTTTTCAATCCTACTTTATCGAATGATTATTAGCAGTACGAAGGAAGAACTTTTTCTTGAGAATGGAAAAGCGTGTGTGAAACACAAATGTTTTCCTTTCATCAAAGCATTATAATAAAGACTTTTTGAAAGGTGCCATGACCGTGATTGCCAGAGATTCAAACTTTCAAATGATTACTGACTGAGACTCTTTATGAGAACTTCATTTCCAGCGTAAGGGATAGACTTGGAAATCTGTGATACCACACAGAAAGTGTCAATTTCGCATATACATTTTTTCCAAAGTTGTTCTGTGAAGATGGAGAACATTAGCTAGGTAAATCAAGCGCATTAGTTAGGTAGACCAAACGTCGCTATCAACCGATAAAAGTGGAAAATGTTGCTCAGCTACCTAGAGAATGACGCTCTTTGGGCCTTCATTAAGCTATGTTCTCGAAGGTCATTCAGAAGACGTTGCATCGACTGCTATGAAGTGTTGACTAGGCAGCCAGGTGCCCCAAAATGCTTTAAACCATTCCACATAAACATGTACCAGGTGTGGTCTATGTAAAGTGCATGTCTGTTTAGAATTTCCCTGATTCCCTTCATCAGAAATGTGGTTGCAAGCGCGCAACTTCCGACATAGGATTTGTATTGCATAGGTTGGGATTTCAACTTTGCTACCCGCATCCTTTCAAATAATTTATATAATGCAGCGTATATAGAGTAATGTATAAATGTAATTTGTAAGGAAAAAGATGCCCGTTGTTTTTCATTGTTGGATAAATTTTCTGAGCGGCAGTGTAAAGACGAATTGATGTTCACGAAAAAAAATCGAAGACGAATAAAGTAGAGGTAAAAATAAACTCAACTGAGATATGGAAAAATTACTAAGAAGAGATCGAAAACCGTTATATTCCCAAGGAATTAGCCTTCACGTTGAAAGCTAAAGATTATTAGGAACCAAAGACGTTTTTTGGCACAAAAAATACTTTTATAGAAGTCAGCTCAGAAATGTTCAATCCTTTCATAGTGACGAAGTTTCTGTAGAATCAAAATTCTTTTATATATTGCCAGAAAGTCCACTGTGAAATTTGAAGTAAGTACTTCAAATGCAAAAGTTCATTTTCTTTTGATAAGCAGACGCACTGTGAAGACGCAAACATTGATAAATACAAGTGCTATGTTTCAACTGAAAATACGTTTCCATGGACAGCGATTTGGTTTTTAGTAGAAATAAAGTTTTTATGAATCGTTGGCGCTATAACATCAAAAACCTTGCAAAGATGTCTCTTTCTGATATTTCGTGATTCAGTGACGATAATATTCCTTAGAGACCTAGATTTTACCACTTAGGAAGTAACAAGAGGAGGAGAGGAAGGAGGTTTGGATGGCGTGACGTGTTCCAATGTGATTTATTTCGCGCGCGTTGCGAGAATCGGTGTATCATATATGATATGAAGGCAAATGTTCAAAAGATGGATTAATCGACATATGGTATTTAGATGCAAAAAGAATCCTTACAAAGTCTTTTTCGTGGTATTCCATCAATTAATAGTAATGATATATCCTCAGAACCTCCATTTACCAAATACATTCTCATACTTCCATTGCAGCGGCGCCAAGACAAACTGCACTCCTCAGCACGGTGTGCGGTGCAGCGAAGGGTGCCACGCGGTACACAAAGGGTTATGACTGGGTTCAGAATGTGGTTTTACACTCCTTGCCAGCAGCACGCTCTGGCCGCAAAACATAATAAGTTGAAGAAACACAACTGAAAAGAAAATTCATCTCTTTTCGCTTGAATCGTTATCACATGTAGTGTATGAATTTCTGCTTACATTCATCATCTATAATAATCCTCAAACACCTCTTGTGTTGTTTCTGCTTCTGAATGAGGATATCAACTTCTTTGTGAATGCTATAGAATAATGGCTGCGGTATCCTTGCAATCTTGGAAAAGTTAAGTAGTTCCCTGGTTGACTTTGCGGTAAAGCATTAGGTGAGGGCCGAACCTTACTCTCTGATGACGTGTATTACTACCCACTGCTCTGTCTTCCCTCCCAAATCGATATTAATCATGGACTAATTTAGTTTTATTCGTACGCGCCCCAACAGAATATTTGTGGCGACAATTGAACACAAGCAACTTCCACTTGGATAGGTTGCCCTTATGACAAATTGTAGGAATGCAGCCAAGTAGTAGTCAATGAAGCGACGACTCCTAGCAACGGGTGCACTGCCGTTGTTGCTTGGAGATACGCCATAACAGCATAATTCTATTGCTTTTGCGGAAAGCCTGGGCTAAATCCTGCTTATTCCTCAATTTATCATGGCGGAAGAAGGTTCGTCACAGTTTTGTAGCATCAATGAAAAAGTTATTTAGTTTTTTCAATTTTATTCTCTAGTGCGCCTCGGTCATGCGTTTGTTCAACGAAAATTAGTTCTAACAATGCGCCTCTCAATGGTGCCAATGTAGAGGAGTGTTTTTTTTACATCGTTATAGACAGTGCAGGAGATCCTTTTCAGAATCTGGAGGCAGCGTGGAACCGACGTTTCCATGTAAGATTTGCAGTCGGAAATTTATAGAAACAAGTTTGGTGAGATTTCTTCACATTTCTGGACTTCAATCCTTCTTACAATTATGGATTCATGAGTTTCAAACTTTCAATTCCTAGGTGTCACACCAATTTTGTGGACAATATGCATCATGTTTTTTTTTCCTTGTGCCGAGAATTGGTTTGTAACTTGTAATTTCTGTTGAGAATCATCATCAACTCAACAACTGTTCATAGAAGCTTGTTTTATGTCTCACTATTGGATATGCCACGCTGGAATTTTATAGTTTCACAATAAGTATGCCGTACACAAACTTGTTTTACTTACTGTCTCAATCAAAAATTAAAGATGTATTTGAGCAGACTGCAATTGAATTCAGCAGGAATAGCTTTTTTTGCTAAAATAACAACTTCATCCACTATGAAAAGGTGGTTTCCAATGTACAAACTACCATTATCGTATCGTATAATAGTGATTAGGCAAAAAAATTCTGGAACAGTTGCCAGCAACCGTAGAGATCGGAAATTTTTTTTAGGTGAAACACGAGCCTGTGTGTAAAAAACTGAGCAAATTGAATAGAAAGCCATTCGATTCCGGAAAACAACGTGCAAATGGAAGTGATATTACCTACGCGGACGTTCGTCGAGCCGCAAAAGAACGAGAAAAGGTTCGTTTGCAAACGATATTGGACAAGTTATAAGCCTATAAATTTGCTGTGTAGGAGGACTATTTCACAATCACTTCTATAATCTTATTTCACATGTACTGGGTCACCCATATTTAATATCTAACGCTCGTAACCCATTTGCGTGCTAACAGCTAATTGGCGAACACAGGCGACGATGCTCGATTTTATGCCATTGATCCGTTGTTGATTTTTCAATGACAGACGAAATTTTTCAGCACCTCTAGAACGTGCGGGCTTTAGAGCGTCAAAATGCTATAAAAACTGGGTCTTTCACTTCACATATAGCTGTTATTCCCTATATGTATCTATGCTTCCCCATGCGACCGCATCGCTGCTAATAACTGGGAGTCTTTTCAGCTTATGCTGAGCCTAGTTTTGTATTTTTTCATGAACTCTCTACATAAGCCTCGATTTATCATAGTGATTAAAATGAAGTAATTGACTATTATCACTCATAAATTGGATCTTAGTCAACTTCAGAAATGTATAGCTTCGAATGCAGAGAAGAGCTTTACCTGATTGAAACTCCACAAAATCTGCCCTGGATAGACTTGTTTTGACGAAAATTGATGAAAAAATGCGCTACTCAGTTAGAAAAGCGACCGAGAAGAAAATGGTTGCTTGAGTTATATGTGACTCACCTCGACGCCAGTAGGTTAGTGAGTATTAGATTCGTCGTTTCTCACTGTTTTCTTCCGTATATAAGTGCTAACATTTGTATGTGACTTCATGGAAGATAATCATTTTGTGGGGTTAACTCATAACGTCCGAACCAATCGTAACGTTGCATTGAAACCTGTGGTAATTGATTATTGATAAGCACCTTGGACGAGCCGGATTAGTTTATTGAAGCTATCTGTCCTTACTTCAGCTTTTAGAGTGGGGAAAAAAGCTTAGCATGACTCTAGCTGGTTAGGAAGTGATTTCAGAAGGCCATAATTAGCTTATCTTTGTGAACTATAGTATACGAGTTGAACGTTATGGGTTAAAGTGTATTGCTGAGCATAAAAGGTTCAGAGATCTGCGTTGCGTTGAGTTTGGTATACTGTATAATAAATAGAGGAGTCCTCTAATAACGATTTGATGTCGCGACGGTCATGTAAAAAGGAAACGTTGGCTCCTAATTCAGTTCTTTTCCATTTATTCAGTCGTCATCAGATTATCTATTCTCAATTTCAGTTTATAATTTTTTTATTTTGTTATTTCACAAGACACCCCTTACTGCATCTACTAAGTGGATCCTAACTTGTTCCATTCGACTTGTTTCTTCGCATTCATCGTCCCTAAAGTCTTTGAACATTTTGCGGGCTCTATTGATTACTGCTTCTAAATTTCATCTTCTTCATGGATGTTCAAGAATACTGGTCCAGTGAATTATTCTTGTATTCTTGAGGATAGCGTGACTAATAACGTGAACAGTCAACCACCCGGGCCACACAGCTACCGTCCCACCTCTTCCCCCTCTTCATTCAGGAAGTTATGCAGAAATAGGAAGAATGAAATAAGAGAGTGAGCTTAGAAGATTTCAAAAATAAGATTACAAATTACAGTCAAACAGTTATACAAATTTGCTAAACATTGTTTGCGACTTTGATATATTTTTGATTGTTTCCACTCTGATTTTTGAATTCTAGTTTCTATCTACTTCTCAAACAACATTGTGTGCTTTGACAATGCATTTTGAGCCTTTTATGTGGTTTGTCATGGGCACTTATGCAGTACAAGACACATCTTGCGGCCGTTCAGCCTCGTCAGTTGTATGGTGCCTTCTCATTCGATCAGATAATCGGGGATTTACTCCTGCATAGGGGAATCAACGACGAGCTTTTTATACTCAACATACGATGTAATAATAACCGTGATGTTCTTTCAGAGTGTTTGATTGTCGAATGCATGCGTATGGCTCTTATGTGCGCATATGCAGCGATCAGTGCATTCCACTATTTTGAGAACTCGTTCATGAACAGTTTAATCTGACAATGTATTTTGATTGATCTATGCCCGCATAACATCCATATGCTTTGTGATCGACAATCAGTCACTCTAAAAGAACACCACAGTGTTTGTTTCACCGCAGGTTAAGTGTGAAAAGTACATTGTACTCCTCTGTGTAAGGGATAGATCTTCGAGGAAGTGACCGAACAAAAAGGCATCGTACAAATGACGAGGCTGGAAGGCCAAAACGCATGCTTTGCACTGCATCAGTGCCCATAACACACCTCATGAAAGGCTCAAAATGCACTGTCAGATTACAATGTTGATAAGCGAGGTCTCAACATAGTCCATTGTATTGATTGATACGCTGTGAGCACTAATATCATTTTACAAATTATAGCTTGGAGGAGTGTTCCCACGTCCTATGACAAACTGGAAGGAGCGTCACGAGACGTTCATCGACGCCGTTTCATCGTCGAAAAAAGTGGACTACGCGATCAAAACTGGCGCTCCGTTACCACCTCCACCACGTACAGCAGTACCTAGTGGTAAATTTGATGACTCTTGTACCGTTTAGGATTTGAGACAGAAATTAAGCTACTGATGGTGTCGCTAGAATTTCCTCAAAAATTCAATACACACTACTAGTCACCATAATTTATTGTGCTTATCTCACATGGTTCTGCGCTGCGGCTTCAGAATCTCTCTTTTTTATGAATGCCGTAGAATACTAATCACAGCGATTCTCCGAGCAGTCTAGGAGGTAGCCAAGCTAAGGCGGTTTTCAAAGCTTTCATTTATTACAAGAGAGAGGGTCGGAGAGAAGAGATCGAACCAGCGCCTTTACATTTTTGCTTCATCATACACGGCATCAGTGACTACCGTGCAACCTCGACACCATTTGTGAAATTCACTCCAAAACTTTGAAATGTGATATGGATGAGGTACTCCGCAGCATCAATGCTATATAGAAGTGTAATTAGCTATGTGCTTTTTCTAAGACAGCACATATCCTTATATATTGGAATGTCCTTCGATCATTGAAACAGTTGTAGCAACCATGTTAGAAGAAAAGTAACAATTCACCGAACTTTGCGGCTGTTGACGTCAGACAAGATAAACACCAGTGAAAAGAGTTGTTTTGAACAAAATTATTACAAATAAATAGAATTCTTTCGGCATAGTGAGAGCTTAACTTTATTAACTGGGTATAGATTTCGATCGTCGCAACAGACTAAATCGTCGAAAAAATTTTGAATAGCCCTCTAATTGGCGAATATTTCATGTAAAAAAGTTGTCTAAATTTTTGCAAAAGTCAACTTTTCGTGGATAAGTGCAATAGTGCAAACAAAATAATCAGAGGAGCAACGATGCTCTTCGCATATCCTTGGCTTACTTATCGAAGTTTTGAGGAAGCACTCAATAGAATCCTTCAATCTAATGGTGGTACATTGCAATTTGGTTTAGATTATGTGCAATGCGACTACTGTGGTAGAAACTTCGGCGAAAAGGCGGCCGAAAGGCACATACCATTCTGCAAGTGCGTTTGTTAATTCTGTCAAATGCCTCTTCAACGATCAACAATGTTAATTTTCAAATCCTAGGCTCGACTTTTTGAGAAAAATAATACTCATTAAATCTAATGCAGGGATTATTTCTTCGATTTTATAGAGAACAAAATTCAATAAAAACTGTGAACTCTTCTGCCAGATCGTTAACAGGCCATCGCACTTCAACTCCTTTCAGAAACACGGTATTTTTTTGTAGAAGAGTACATGATTTTCATTACGTCTTGTTAAATTTTTCTGTACCTTTCGCTTTGGTAGCACGGGAACGAAAACCGACTGGTCAAGAACTTTTTATAAGAGCATTAATAATCATCCAAAAGCTTGAATATCTGGCTACTGCACTGAGTAGCCATTTTTTTAAAAAATCCTTTTATTACGCTTCAGCGAAAGAAAAACTTTCGTTCTTTATACGCGCTTATTTCTCACAGGAGAGAACTTTTTCTTTAGACTATCAGTAATCATGCGATAGCGTAAAATTTAACGCTTCCAATGTTGTACGTAATTTCTGGAAAGGCTGTTTCTTTGCAGCGCAGTAAGGAAAATATGAGTAATTCACACAGGCAGCCATGTGTTGCGGTTAATCTACGGGCTGGGGCTCGGAGAGCAGGTGGATGCCACTGTCTCAATTCGGCCATTGATCCATAGCGCTTCAGCGGGTCACATGTGAAATGCGATTTTTGTTAATCAATCAGGAATTGCTTCTCCGCTTTGAAGGAAACTTTAGCTTAGACGTATGAATCTGATATTACGAGATTCTCTCTACGTGTTAATACGCTTCTCGTGCTTTCAGCGATGCAATAGTAAAATTTCACGGTCAATGTAAAACATAATGGCACTTTAGAATTCAAGCGTTATAAAACCGCTTTCTCCCGAAAACGGTCAGGTATCACAGTAACCAGAGATTTAAGCTTTCGTTTCATTACCAACACTTTCATGAGAAATTCTTGTTCAGCTATCGTTTCTTCATTCCGTGTTACCATGCAGGAAAGAAGCAATTTTTCACTCATAATGAGCAGCCTGAGGCCAACGACTTTCAAGGCACATTGTTTTAAATTACATCGCATTTACCTACTCGACACTTTTCACAGAATATTGAACAAGTTCAGAATCATGAATGTTGATAACTCAGAAGTAATTATACATGTCTGGAAATCTACAGACTTTTTGTCTCTCCGCTCTAAAAGTAGGCTCAGTTTTAGTTTCACTCAAAATTCTTAAACTGTTGAAAATTCCTTACACTTTTTTAACTTCCAGTTCAGTCACGTGTTAATGGAGTAAGGTTGTCAAATAGTAAAGCAAGCACAAACGGAGATTTATCTTAGCACAATAAGAAAGCTCGTTTATTATTACCGGAAGTTTTTTCGATCACAAAAGCTAAAAAGGATAGAGCTCTCGGCGTTGATCAATCCCTGAGGGATGTGCCATGCATTCATCTCCAATTTTTAACTTCATTTGAAGTGACCGAATGCATATATGGCCTTTCTAATGACTCGTGTTGGCCTCCCGCTGTACCGAGTCACTGCTGTTTATCCTCCCAGACAAGTCTGAGACCAGTTTGGTACCAATTTTCCGACCCGGAAAGATGAGTGGCTTGGCGAGCCATGAGCCACGAGATCGAATCACTGATCTCGTGTGCGACGCAGAGCACCTCTAACCACTGCATCACATGCACTCTTTTTCAATTATAGTGGCTAATAATATACATGCCAAAGCCCACTATGACAAAAGCTTGAGGCCTAAAGGAGGCACGAATGCGGTGTATATGGTTCGTACGAATAGCTTTGTTCAAAAAATAAGTAGGTTGTTGGTAACAAAATTTGTGGATAGGTTTGTCGTTAAAATATTGTTTCTGAAATTATCGTACCAGCATGTCATAACATGAAGAAATTGGCTACGAAGTACTATTTTATACGTTTGGAAACATGTTAGCATTCATTACTTGAGGGTTGGTCAGACACAAACTCTATTTCATTCGAATGCTTTAGGCAAAACAGGAGTCACTAGCGGAACGGACAACAGTCACAAGAGGAAGAGGCGAGTCCGAGTCGCGTAAGACACATATTGAAGGCGCTCAAACACGAAGAAAGTGAGTTACCTTTGATGCTCTATTATGGTTTCATTATTAATATTTATCGCCTGTCAAATCTCAGTATGCTGTTGTCTTACTTATTAGGATAAAGCTCTCCTTCATCAAGTACTGCTCGAGGTGACTAAGTACTTTTTAACCCACAGAATGACTGGCGATGATCCGCCGATGTATCGAGTTAGTACTGCCATCCTCCTAGATAAATGTAGTACAAATCTGCAGAACACGAGGCATGGAAAATCTGATGGGCCAGAGCTCAGGATCAAACCGTGGACCATGTGTGTGCTCAACATAATTTTCCATAAAAACTCAAATAATTAGTTCCCAAATCGCCAATCAAACCGCCTGGATTGTCTTTTTAACACACTTCAATTTCTACAAAAGCTTTTATTCAGCAATTCAAATTCTAGCGAACGCTCTCAGCATGTCTCTGCACGGATGAGGAACCCATATTGCTTGAAAGTGAAGTGAAATCGCGGCACGCCTGTTTGTTATTGCGCCTCATTTTTCTAAAAAAACATATAGGTTTTGGTCCGTAACATTCCACAACAGCTTATATTCAAGTTGAGTATGGCACTTGTTGTCTGCATTTGGTCTTCAAATTTTTATCAAACTGAGTCGAATGGAACACTGCACAACTGAAGAAGGTGTCACTAGCTTGCAGGGTGCGCAAAAAGTTCTGACAACTTTTTTTTTCTAAATATTTCGACAGCAAAAAATACTACATAAACGAATGAATTCATTTGAATGAAGGGACAGTTACTTTTATCAAATCAACACTTTTAACAATAAACAAAAAAGTTCATAACAAGTTCTTCAAACTGCCACCTTTGGCCTATATAGAGTCATGAAGTCGCTAACGAAAATTTACAACGATGCTCGCATACGTTTCTCCATACATTCGTCCGCATATGAGAGCCGTTATAAGCGCATCCATGGAAGGGTAGCGACTAACTTAGACTTTTCCCTCCAGTATAGACCACACGGAGTACTTTATTGGGTTTAGATCCAGCGAGATTGACAGAAAAATGTTTTGCCCCTAAAGACTAAAAACAGCTTTTGACAAATGGCAAGTTAAGCGGACCAAATGCGCAAGATGTTAGTCCTGGTGTGGCGTAAATCCACCGGCGCCGAAAAGTTGAGTAGTCCAGCGTTTCTGCACCACCACAAAAAAGCTTTTGCAGCGAATTCCATAAAAGCGAGTGCTAGAAATGCCCTCAGGTACCGCTAGTTCTAAGAATCAAAATTCAAATTCAAACCCAATTATAGCATTTCAAAGCCTCACCTTGACGTGGGTTTATTTCCTCGATGTAATCTGATATTTTAACTGTCAGGTCAGTGGACAATCGTTCCGCACATTTGTCAAATCAATCTGCCCAGTTGTCGACGAGCAAAAGCAAAGTTCAATCAGCAGGTACTCGACAGTCGGAACAGCGTGGCACACCGGCACCAGCAAAGTGAGTTTTTTGTCTTCCTATGAGTTCTCACTTTTTCGTACAGTATTCTTAGTATTTGAGTATGATTTCTGAACTACAAATCATTGACGTATACTCTATACGTGTGATCAGTTCTCTAGACGCTCTCGATGAATAGCTTAGTGGTTAGAATACCTTTCTGATTAGAGTACATCCTTCCCTAAAATAAACAGTTCGCTAAGTTAACTAGTTATAGTGTACATGTTCCCGATAAAACATTACTCTTTCTAGGAGGAGCAGTTCAGCACCGAAAACTCCGGCTTCTCGCCTAAAGACTCCGTAAGTGTTAGGTGGCTGTTCATTAACCCACAAGCTATTTAAGAATGAGTTACTACTACTTGCAGTGCACCCGTATCATCTCGACTGAAAACTAAAGGCTAACAATAAAGCCACAAGTGCACCTCGTAGCGCTCAACTGAAGTTATCAGTGTTCATCTTCAACGATTACTCGACGCTCTCAGATGTTGTATTCATAAATATTACAGTTGCATCGCATAGAGCAGATAAGCCGCATCAATTATGGAGGCGTTGGAACTATCGGTGATTAAGATACGTAGACTGAATTGGAAAGATTTGTGAAAACAACTTTCCTGCTCTAGACATCCTCCTAACTTTGAATGCTCCAGACTCGAGTAATTCACATGGTTTTTGCAAATGATTTAATGCGGATATGTCGACGATTCGATAAAAAAAAGTATTTATGAGATGAGCACACTATACACGATACAATCATTTATCACAAATCATCCTTAGTATAATTCAAATAATCACAACTCGACAAAGTGGACGTTTCTGTAGGCACGGGATGCAATAAGAATACGGCATCTTCCAGTACGTAAAAAGGCTGTAAATCATATTTCTTCACTTGCAAAAAGAATGGTAGAAGAGCATGAGTCAAAACCTCAAAAACGTGCTCATAGAATTAAAATTCATCAGAGATAACATACTCTCTTAAAATCTCCTTCACAGAGATATGGTAGCTTTGTCCATCGAACCACTTTGAATCCAGCAGGAAGAAATTCATTTTCAACGAGAGAGGAAGCTTGCTGCTCGGTAGTATTTCCTTCCACTTTCAATTTTACATCTAAATCAGTCATGAGATTATCAGCTGGAGACAAATTACCCTGTTACGTAATGTATTGTTGAAGGAAACAACCAAATTAATTTCGAGAGGCGTCACGCATAAAAAAATCATATAAGTTAAGCGGACGGTAGTAACAACTGAACCTAATTATAATTCAAGACTTACTTGACATGAAAAAACCCAAAGTCAAAAAATTCACCTCTAAAGAATATACTTCTTCGTTTTACACATTTGTTTATAGCGATAACCAAATATTAGCAGAATACCTTTATACTCGACTGTTCTTCAAAATCTCGTTTAGAATCAATACTTCCCTACAGCATATTTTAAGCCTTCCATGAGATCTGATATGGTACTTATAAAGTGCTAGACAGGTGTTTTAGCCTTTCAGCCCCATCAATAGCATGGTGTCGTCTGAGCCGATCTCTTGAAAGGGAATATACGCCCATATTGGGGTTGGCAAGAAATTTTCTGGACTTTTTTCTGCTGATTACTTTTCATGCACTTGAATTTCTGTTTTTGCTTCAGTTTAGAGCAGCTCTTTGCAATTATTTTGATATATAACATTTACACATTCTTTTAAATATGGAATTGTCCCAAGAGCAAAAACGATTATTGATGCTACACGAGTATCGTTTGGGTTTAAGTGCCGCCTTGCCACGTAACGATACCCGTGTAGCATCAGCAATCGTTTTTGCTATCGGGACAGCTCCATCTTGAAACAGATCTATAAATGTTCTACATAAAAATAACCGCAATAAGCTGCTCTAAACTATAGTGAAAACAAAAGCTTAAATACATGAGAAAATACCCAACAAAAACGAAAAAGTTTGAAAATCTCTTTTAAACCCAATATATAGAAATCGAAGACGAACATATTACACTGCACGTGCGACAAGTCAAAAGATCACCCGACATTGTAATGATTGACAGTCCATTTCTTATTGCTTGTAAACTTGATAATACCTTCATATTCGACTGTTTTTCAAGAGCTCGCACAAAAACTCTTACAAAGAATTAACTTAAACGGAAGCCACAGTGCATTGATGATGACGCTGAAAGGCCGAAACAGGTGCCTAGCACCTTATAAGTGCCATAACAGACCTTATAAAAGGCTTAAAATACGCTGTCAGGCTGGATTAAATTTGAGCAATCTTAGAAAACAGTCAAATACAAAGATTTCATCAGATTTACCATCCATCATCAATCGATTGTTAATCATTGCAGTGACGAGTGATTTCTCACTTGACACCACCGAGCAGTGTAAGTTGTTCATCGTAGATTTCATTATATGCATGGCGTACACTCATGAGGGATTGGCTCAAACGAAAGACACCGTGCCAGTGACGAGACTCAAAAACTGAAACACGTGTTTAGCATTTTACAAGTGCCATAAAAAGTCTCATAGAAAGCTCGAAATAAGCTCTCAGAATGTATTAGCAGAATGAATGATTGGATGTACGCTTCATAAACAACAGCATTGAAGTGATGAAATACATATGCTTCGACTCTACACAGCTATCGGCGTTTCTCATACTTCATCGCAATTGTTTATGAAGACTAAACAGAAAGACAAATAAATAAAGAGAAAATAAAGAAAGAGGGAGAGAGAGAGAGAGAAAAGCATAAAACAATCATGTTCTATTTATGAAACTGAACAAGAAATTAAGAATCTCACCTGCTCGATTGGTCCTTTTTGAAGGATGGAACTCAACATACTGATCAATTGGTAAAACAACAGCTACGAGAACAGAGCAGTTCGACCGGAGAGCTGCTACATAGACATCTCTCAATAACTTCCGAGGATTATAATGTCTCAAAAAAAGATGATACTCCACGTCCCAAATAAAACTACTATCTTTCGAGTTCAAGGGCTAGTAGAAAGTCATAATATTACCTGTCTAAGAGATTAAGAACCGAAATGAGATCAAACTTCAGCAACGACGAACTCCAAGCTTCAACGTCTTCGAGGATGAAGTTCTTACTGCGAAGTTGCCACTCCATAACCTGAAAAGGGCGAAGTGGTTATAGAGATTGATGTGTTAAGAACTTTTCATTACCAATACCACACATGATCTCATCTTCTTTTCCTCTGCTAACTAATCACTAATGAATGAGAGGGTTGGAATGACTTCTTCCGCACCTGTGATATTTCTGTGGTGTGAATAGTACCGTAGAAGGAAGCTAGTTTCTCAGTTATACTGCCATCTCCGGCACCAAGATCGAGGACCTCAAAACTTTGATATGCGAACAGCCCATGTTCAGTGACTGTTGGAAAAAAATACGTGTAACTTGCGACTGATGCAAAGAAAACTGACGATGAAAGTTGAGAACTGAAATGGCTAAGATACCCGTTTGTTTGCCGGATTCCACTCGGCAGGTATACTGAGAAGATCTCTGAGCTGTTTGGTTGAGAAGAGGAACATTGTCCCACGATTCAAAATCCCGTTGATACTGGTTTTCGATAGGAAAAACGACAATACAGCTGACATGAACGCATAGTAAAGCTGAAATCAAGATAAACACTTAACACCAACACCTTGAGTATTTCAACCGAACAGATACGGCATCACAGGATTCAAAAAAAGAGGAGATATAAGAACGAACGTGAGTGGATGTAAGAGAACAAAATTGCTTGTAGCAGCCACAAGTCGAAAAAATAAAGAGGAATTCTATTCGACTATGAAAGGACAAATGACAAACCGACCTCATTCGCTCGGCAGGAACTTCTAATGGGAGTGTTAGTAACCGTTCGAAAGCTGAGACTTCAGGCTACAGCACTATGCCGCCAATTTTCGAAAAAGCCTATTTATGACGTTGTTACAGAGCGAAATTCCTTACGTTGCAGACGTGGCATGTGCATATTTCTCGCCGAACAGAGTTCTTTCTTCGAACTATTAGTGATAATTCGATAGCGCGATGGTAGTTGATTCCAACGCAGTGCTTAAATCCTGAAAAGACCGTTTCTCTGCAAAGTAGCAGGCGAACTAAGTTGAATTTGAATGTGTGACCACGAGGGCCTTGGCCAAGTGATGTGTCGCTAACGCTATGTCGTAAGGGCGGTCCAAGACTGATCGATCATCATCTCAGTGCACGTGGTCGCTTCACCCAGCGCAAGTGAAGTGGCCAAAGACCCCCCTCCCCAGGTGCATATGCGAAGTTAGCTTATTTTACTCGCTGTGTTGTAGAGAAACAGTCTTTTCAGGATATAAGCACAGCGATGAATGAGCAAAGATTACGCTATCAGATGATTACCAATAATCCAAAGAAAGAGCTCTGTCCGCAGAGAAATATGTGCGTCAGAGACGTATTTTGGCGTGGATTTTACAGCGTTATAGGGCGTTTTGAAAAACAGTAGACGTAGGGCTGTAGCCTAGAATCTCGGCTTTCGAATTGTTACTGAAACTTCTGTCGTTAAAAGTTCCTGTGGGCGAATGAGGTCGATTTCTCTTTCGTCCCCTCATAACCAAATAGAACTTAAAGAGTTTATCTCATCCATACTCAAGAAAATTTCCCTTGGATATGTGACTACTTCAATGTCTCGCTCCAACGCGGAAAGTACGTATCTCAGTATAAACCAGAATTAACTTGCACAGTGCTTTTAGGCAGAAAAAGCTCTATTTGGAGTGTCGAAATCTGAGTTAGACATCAGCAAGAGGTCATCACATTCCCAACCTACACTACTATCGCGTTGGTTATGATTACTGGCACAGTTTCAGCTTTAGGTGAACAGTCAAATGAAAATTATGATCCGTCGTCAGATTAAAATATCCCGACAAAGTGGTAACATTCGCGATAAACCACGACTCGATACCCAAAAACACTTCAATTGAGATTTGAGATTCAGCTTAGGAGATACTGGTGTTAAGCTAAACCCTATATTGAATAAATGACATTTTCACACTCCCAATATCATCCTCAACGTGAGTGGGACGAAAAATCATTGGTTGCGCGATTTTCCAAGATGACGTGCCATTCTTCGAATCGGAATGGTATGCATACAGAAATATATCGTCACAATACTGCTACACTTTTCTCATGGAAAAGTAAAAGAGTGAGTTTAATTCCAAATTATGTCATGGAAAAAACGACAAGCTCTTAATGTAAGTAAATGTAACGCACGTTCTTATTCAAAAGCACCAGTTTTTCAAGTAATCACTCGCTTGCATCAATTGTAAAAGGAAACTATAGAAATTATGATGGAAAAACAGAACTATAATTAAAATGGATACAAGTTGGCTACTGAAATCTATTTTGCAATTCGTTCCATGGGCTTAGGAGGCGCCGTGGTCGAGTGGTTGTAATCGGCGCGCGCGATCTAAGCCTCGCCATACAACACTCTCCGGCAGTCAACAACGAACGCTCTATGGAACGCCATCGCCAGGCTATCTTCGAGGCAGTAAGGAGGGGCCCTCAAGCAGTATTTTACGATGTTCAAGAAGACGAAAAAATAAATTGAATGCCAGATGTATTAGGATCCGCACAGTGAAAAAAACACTGTGAAGAAGAACAACAAAGTTTCGAAGTGCCTATGAACTTAGGCTTAATTCTCACTTTATATTGCCATACAAACCTGCTAATAAACTTAGCCCAAGCAGCCTGAGTCTAGGATAGCGAAACGAAAGCTTTTGCTCTTCGAGCGCTCTACGGAGACCTACCAAACGTAGCTTGAGAATCGCCGACAATTTATGCTATCAAATAACTAATAAAAGTCCAAAAACAACGATCGACACCCCAGCCGCTGATCTGTGTCGCCTGTTGCTGATATTGAGAAATCCCTTTCACCTACGCTAGTCGAGAAAAACGACTGTGCACCGAGTGTGAAACTCATTTCTATTTACGATGCTACAGGCATTAGCACTTTCGAAACCATGGACTCACGGCCTCCGTAACCTTAACTGATAACTCTTAACAGTTCGCTCCACATCCTTTGTCCTTTGCACCTCTGAGGCCCAGCGCGCCATCGCTAGACGCAGCAGTGTGCAACTGTTAGACGCAGCACGCTGGGTAATTAGAAATGCAGGGAGGTGGAGCACACTGTCTTTGCACTCAAAAGGTTGAAAAATGGATTGCGACAATCGATTTGCAAGTGACAAAAAGTGGTTCTTTTCAGTTATCCGGAAGCAAATGAGGAAACAACATCATTCGCTGAGCAAAGACTTCTCATCGAACTTCTAGTAATCATTCAAAAGCTTAAATCCCTTTCTAACATCCTACGTAGCTATTTTGAAAAAGACTTTTTATAGCGCTGTAGTGAAAAGGATCAAGGAGAAAGCTCTTGATGTTGATCAATCCCTGACGGATGCGCAATGCATTCATGTTCAATTCTTAAGTTCGTTTAAGGTGATTGAAGGCATACCTGGCCTTTATTATGACTCGTGGTGGCCTCCTGCCTAATGAGTCAGTGCTGCTTCCTCCCAGACAAGTGTGAAACCGGTCTGGTACCAACTGAATCGACCCCGGAGGGATGGATGGCTTGGTGAGCCACGAGAGCAAATGGAACCATTGACCTTATGTGCGACTCAGAGCATCTCTAACCACTGCGCCACATGCGATCAGCGTATCCAAAAACACAACTTCATTGTGGGTGCAGCACTGCAGCATTCAGAATAGAATTGTGTTTCACACGCACCACGCGTTTTCTTTCTTATCTCAGTAATATTTCGCTGGACAAAAACTTTGCCCGTAAACTGCTAGAGTCCAAAATGTGTTCGCTTTTTGGAAAAGTTCTTGTGATAGCGCTGTAGCACACGAGAAAGATTTGTGTTCTACACTTCGCCGCACAGAGCTCTTTCTTTAGTCATCATTCGATAGCGTAAGTTACAATTATTCCAACGCTGTACACAATTTCTGGAAAGACCGTTCACTGCAGTGCAGCAAGAAAAATGAATTCGCTATTCAAATATTGGGCGCGCTTATTTACTAGTTAATCTACCAACAGGGTAGCGAGAAGGTCGATCGATGGCCTGACGCGTTCGACATGTGAGGTGCAACTTGTTATTAAGGGTAAGAATTTTTCTCCGCTTGAAAGAAACTCCAGATAAAACGATTGACTCACATAACACGAGGCTTTCTCTACACGTTTAAATGCTTTCCCTGCTTCCAGCGAATCATACGCGCGACAAGAATGAAGGCGCGCAGCAGATTCGAAACATAATTTTATTATGTATGCCACGGCGTTGTAAAAGGGTCTTTCGGAAAAATGGCCATGTAGCGTTGTAGCAAGAGATCTGAGCTTTCGAATGATCACAAACACTCCTATGAAAAGTTCTAGTCCAACGAATGAGGTCGTTTCTTCTTTTGTTCCCGCTTAACGAAAAAAA
Source organism: Parelaphostrongylus tenuis (assembly GCA_019055375.1). Taxonomy (NCBI): domain Eukaryota; kingdom Metazoa; phylum Nematoda; class Chromadorea; order Rhabditida; family Metastrongylidae; genus Parelaphostrongylus; species Parelaphostrongylus tenuis. The sequence goes on along the minus strand of JAHQIW010000782.1, from coordinate 13,084 downwards.
TCCCAAAAAGCGTGTCAGTTTATGAATACGGAACATGTTCTTTAGAACGACAGTAGTGTACATAATTGCGTTCTACGTGGTAAATGAAGGAAGAAATCTAATAGACAGTGTTAACATCGCCTTGATAAATAGTCTAGGTGCAACTGAAATAATAGAGTAAATCAAGATGAATAGGTAGAGATACCTGTAAGCAAACAGAGTTACTGATTACGATCGAATCACTGATGAAGTTGCGCGTTTCCGAGTCAATAGATGATTGCATGAAAGTGGACTGCAGTAATGGAGAAAGTAAACCAGCCTAAATATGTACAAGATAAATAATATAGTCCAGTTTAATTCAAAAGACCGACTCTCACTAAATCAGATGGAAAATGAGAACCATCTTACGAATGTACTTTTCATGAGATCAAGCCTCCCCAAGATTATTATTTCTCCTTTGCGTTTTGTCTTTTGCCTTCGTCGGAGCCGTTTGACAAATCATATCAGGAGATCAGCGATGTCTTGCACACACTATGAAATAAAAGGGATAAAGCTTTTGGCGTCAAGCAATCCCTAGTAATGAATCATCCATTCGTCTCCAATTTTTAATTTCGCATGACGTAAGTGAATGCATATCTGGCCTTTATAATGACTCACCATGGCCTCCCGTTGTATCGAATCAATGCTGATTATCCTACCAGAGAAGTCTGGGACCAATCTAGCACCAATTGACCTCTCCCGGAAGAAATGATGGCTTGGTGGGCATGAGCGTAAGATCGAACCACTGACCTAGTGTGCGACGCAGAGCCCCTCTAACCATTGCGTCCAGTGCGCTGTTGACGATGGGATAACGAATAAAAGACAAAAACACACAAAAAAGCCTTCTTCATAGTACGTGACAACTATGAGCGGCTCCAAGGAAGGCATGAACGCCGAGGCGCTTATCATTTTTTTGAAAAGAGAAATTCAAACATGCAAAAGTTTATCTGAAGAAGAAGACAGTTTGTCATATAATAATTCACATAGTGGCAACATATTTTAAGCCTTTTCTAGGTCTACTATGGTGCTTGGGAGAGGCGCATGTGGCGCAGTGGTTAATGGTGCTCTGTGTCGCACACAAGGTCGATAGTTCGATCTCGCGCTCATGGCTCACTGAGCCATCCCATACTTCCGGGTTCAGTGAATTGGTACCAGATTAGTCCCAGAATTGTGTGGGAGGATAAGCAGCACTGACTCGATACAGCGGAAGGCCATGGCGAGTCATTGCAAGGGCCGGATAGGCATTCATTTGCCTCAAACCAAGATGAAAATTGAAGACGAACGCCTGACGTATCCCTCAAGAATTGATGAACGCCGAGAGCTTTATGCTTTGCCCTTCATGTACTTTGAATTAGCAAGCCATTCTTCAATAGTACCACAGTCCTCTTCAAAACTATTGAAAGAAGTGGTTGATGAGAATTCTCGCCTGAATATCAAATGATTTATATCATAAACAAATCCATATGCTTTCATTTCCGCATCTGATGACGACCAATTACATCTTAGATCCTCAAACAAACATCCCACAGGTCACAGGCCCATGTGACGCAGTAGTAAGAGGTGTCTGCGGCACACACGTGATCGGTCACTGGTACGGTCCCATGCGCAAAGCTCACCAAGCCTTTCATAACTCCGGAATCGGTGAACTGGTACGACTTGTCTAAGAGAATAGTAGCACTGACTTGAGTGATCGCTAAGCCACCGCGAGTAGGCTAGAATATGGATTCAATCACTTCAAACGAAGCTATACGATGTTGGATGCATTGCGCATTCATCGGGGACTGATTAACGCTGGAAAACTTTCTTGATCCATTTAAACCGCTCCTCATTTGAGCCTTGAGAATCTAGACAAGAGTCAATGAAGTCTAAACATTCTTCTCCGTTTTTTTGGTTGACAAGGTCTGCGATCTTCTTCGTTCTTGTTGATCACTTTCAATGCATCCAAGTTTTCCTTTTTCCTATCGTTTAGAGCAGCTTCTTGCGATTGTTTTGACCTACAACACCTAAACATTTCTTTTCGAAAGGAATTGTCCCGAGAGGAAAAATTACTGTTGATGCTACAAGAGTATCGCTTGGGTTCAAGTGCTACTTTGGCACTCAACGATACTCATGTAGCAACAACAATCGCTATTGCTCCCATGAAAAATCCATCTTAAAACAAATGTACAAGTGTTATATATCGAAACAACCACAAAAAGCTGCTCTAACCGATAGTAGAAATAAAAACCTAAATGCATGAAAAATGAGCAAGTTATAAGTCCGGAGTTTTAGCGTAGAGAGAGTGGTGTCAAAACGGGCCTTAGTGGTGCAAGGGATAGAGTTCTCGCTACCGGATTGGGTGTAATGCGAGTTCAGATCTCGCTTGACGCAAATGATTTCCACATCACTCCACATCAGTGGCTTATTTGTAATGTCATACCACCCGCAAAAAGCGGTTAAACTAGAAGGAATTCTATTTGTTCATCTAGAAACGATAAAGTCCGGAGAATTTCTTGTTAACTTTCCAAAAGGAAACAACCTTTCTTTCTTAAGAATTCGGCAAGGTTTGCCTTTACGCCATCGAAGCTGTGGAAGATGCAGGATCTCAACGAACAGGAAGTAGTGTCTGCTCTCAGGATGTGCCATCGCTGATGCCGCTGCTCCGACGAAAATCACCGATGCCGTCGTTAGTGTAGTACAAAATTGCTATAAAAAGATATTTCAGTCGAGAAGAGCCTTCGAAAATGCTCCACCGTCTTTGGTAAATGATGTATTCTTAACTTACGATTTTCTTCAATTCTAAAAACCGTTGGCGGCAGTACAGTGAAAGGACAAAAGGCCAAAGCCCTTGGTGTGATCAATCCTCAAAGGATGCAACATGCATTCGATTCCATTCGCAGCATCATCCGAATTTGTATGGCCTTTACAATGATTCGCGGTGCTCTACCGATGTATCAAGTCAGTGCTGTTCCCCCAGACAAGTGCAGCAGCGCTTTCTTGACTCCTGACGAATGGAAGGAACGTCAAGTGGTGGAGCAGGAAGCGAACCCTGCCCATCGATTGACCGACCACGCGTGCGTCGCAGAGCACCTCTTCTCTAATCACTGCGACACGGGCGCTCGCCAGGACAATGATCCAGGCAATTTATGACGATCTGCGCAAATATATCGCCTATATGGAAGACTGTCCTATAAAGCTCATAAAAGGATAAAGCTCTCGGCGTTGATCAATCCATGAGGGATGCGCCATGCATTTGACTTCAATTTTTAACTTCGCTTGAGGTGATTGAATGCACATCTGGCCTTTACAATGACTCGCAGTGGCCTCCCGCTGAACTGAGTCAATGCTGCTTATCCTTCCAGACAAGTCTGGCACCAATCTGGAACCGATTTATCGACTCCGGATGGATGAATGGCTTGGTGAGCCATGAGCGCGAGATCGAACCATCGACCTCGTGTGCGACGCAGAGCACCTCTAACCACCGCGCCATAAGCGACCGTCCTATATCACCAAGTAATCCTCAACGACAAACGAAATGCAAATTTTGAAAAGGCCGAACAAAAAACAAGACAAGAACCATCGTGTACCTTGAGGCGATACCACGACGATCGATCTTCGCACGAAACTCGTTCCTCTACCATCTCTCGAACGAGAAATGATGAAGAAAATCGTCGATAAAGACGCATATGAAACGCTAAGAGAACTCTCTGTGGGAGAAAACCTTCAAAAGAAAAACACTGCAAGAAAAAAAATAGTTAGTCATGCTTAGAAAAACCAAATTCTCTTTGAAAGAAATCACTTAAATCGATTAGATCAATCAAATCGATTCGCTTAGCCTTCGGATAAAAGGTGTAAAGATGCCACTTACTAGAAATTCACACATCACAGCAGAAGTTTGCAATAAGAAAAAACGAAGACAAGAAAGAAAAGAGAGAAGAGAAGGATTAGAGAAAAAGAGAAAGAAAAGAAAGAATGAAAGCGTAATAAGAAAGGTTCAGAAAAATGAAGGATTAAGGAAAGGAGTAAAGGGATTTCCCAGTAATTCAGGAAACAAACAGACCACTGGGTCACGAATGAATACATGAATGACCTCAAAAGTACTTTAAAAAGCTTATATAAACTATAACAGATGATTTATGTCTTAGAAGTGCGAAAAGAATGCACCACGTTAGGTCGAACTCGTCCGCATAGGAAAACTCGTCCATGGATATGACACTATCCGACGGGTATAGTAGATTCTTCTGCAATTTGATTGACCATTTCGCTTCCACGTGTACCACGTACGATACACCGATTGCCGCTATGCGCCCGAAGGAATCTGGATTGGCGCGCGTTTTGATGTGCCCCTTCGCCAGTTCATCGTCATCACTACATGGAATACTAGCCATCACTTTTAGCCCATCGGGCTATTGTTTTGTGGTCAATGATCTACTCCTCAATAGAAACATTAGAAAAAATCCCTAAAAAGCGCTCGAGAAGTTCGACAAAAATGCCCTCTGGAAAGGCAATTTAACAAGTAGCCCACCCGGCGACCGCGTCGCAAGCCAAGCCCATATATCAGCGTGGAACCGAAAGGGTTAACCGCTTGGGAACCGTATAGGGCATATATATTCGAAGGTCATTTCAAGCACCAGGGATTTTCTACGGCGTACGCACAAGAAGTGGAAATGTAGGAGATCATTTGGTGAATTTAGGTTTTAGGAGGTTATTATCACTACTAAATGACGAAATCTCACCAACGAGATTCCGTGGAGGTCTCTACGGCCTTTTTTTTTTGACAAAGCACACACAAGCGTCAAGAAAACAACTGTTTTTTCAACAAGAAAAAACCACATCTTCCCGAAATCGAACACATTTTCAAACTGTTTTGTAACACTAGCTTTCATAATCGACAGTTTTTTCCAAACCTCGCTCATAACAATATAATCAGACAGTTGGTTTCTTTTTTCCTGAGCATTTCGTGAGGCCTTTCATAGGCACTTATACGGTGCAATGCACGGGCTCCGGCCTTACAGCCTGGTCAGTTGCACAAATGGTAGTGAAGCTTTGTAGCTCTTCGTCTGAGCCAATCTCTTCCGGGGAAAAACCCCTTTGCATAAAAGAATTGTTGGCGAACTTGTTACACTGCGCGTGTAAAGTGAAAATTCACTTCAGACAAAATAGTGATAAAATATCACTGCATGTCCACTGACATAACCACAGGACAGTGCAGTGATTAGCGGTCGACTGCTCAAGGCTGGTATAATTTTTCTGAGGGTATCATTATGAAAAATACCAGCCTGGAGCAATCGACCGACATCAATGCAATGGCCGGGAATCATGTCACTGGACATGCAGTGATATCTTATCTCTACCGTGTGTGAAGTGAATTTTCACTTTACACGCGGTATTGTGATCTGCTCGTCGACGATTCCTATATGTAACGGGGTTCTCACCCGAAAGAGATTGCATCAGGCAAAAGGCATCGTACATAAAGATACATCAAGTACTGATAACACTTTACGGCTTCCTCCATGGTGCACTTCCATTTGGGATGGCCATCGCTTCAGTCTGACCGATACCAGAGCACCTCAGTTGCTCATCTTCTCATTTTCCTTCATATAAGATGACAACGGAACATCTTCGGTCAATCCAACTGTCAGAGGACATCTCACACCTTACGGAACAGCTTGCTGCAATGTAAACACACCGAAACAGGCCCAACAATATCGATACCATTCTTCATTTGAAGCTTGCAAATGCAATAGAGTAACTGCAATAGCGTCGTGTGGCTCCAGTTTACGAAAAATCAAGGACAAAGTTGCCGTATTTCCTTTACCTTTGATTTTGCAACAGTTTGTGGTGTTCACTCGGCATATGTCGGTGTTTGCAAACGTCCACCGGTTCGGCCCTCCAACTTTAAATCGTCGCAATAAATACGACAATAGCTTCCCGCTTCCACAGTATCTCTTGTACGATAGAAGTAAATAGCATCGTGAGTTGCCATAACAGTATAGACAATGCCGAGATAAACCTCATGTATAGACATCTTATGACGAAACAACAACAACTATTATTTTTTTCTCCGAAGCAACTGTTGGACAGATGCGCGACGACAGCTTATCTAAATATCTGAAATTGCAGTTCAACTGTTCTTCTGATTCATCTGCTTGCAGGGCTCAATGTGTGCGGGATCAATTCCCAATCCAAGAATCTCTTGTCTTCATCGATAATTAGCTCCTTGAGGTTTCATCGGGCACTTCCTGAAAATCAACACCAATTGACCTTATCGTGCTCATAACCTTCCTGAGCTTTTCAACCCTCTTAATATTTCATATTGGTTCACCCCTCTTCGAACATTTCGCAACTGCTTTACTGATGCTGTTTTTTTTTCTGCTAATGTCCATTTATCCTCAAGTTCTCTTCTCTCAGCCCTACTAAGCGGTGGAACTATAATCAGAATTTTATATTACATTTACAGCTTACAGCATGCCAAAGTTCTGACTAATGTTGCTCTGCTTCTTTGGCTTTTGTGATTACAAGACCGAGCAAATCAACAGTAGCCGATCATTTTCCTTTTCCTCTTTGGCAAGGCTATCCATGGATTCCTGCTGGAATCACTTAATTCGACCTCAAAAAGAGACTCAACCAAGAGAGAAGAGGGAGATAAATTATGAGAAGAGAGGGAGACTACACTAACAATCAAGGGCATCTTTGAAAAAAAAAAGACTAAAATTGCAAACACAGTCGAGCCTAACTCATATGCAAATCTCAGAATTGAAGTGGAAGAAAGGAAACGAGTTGAGTGGAATGTGAAGAGAGTTGGGGTCCCGCACTATATGTAATGTCGGACTGTACAAAATCAGGCAACAATGTGATGATGGAAACATATTAAAACACAGTGTCTTTCAAATATTTCTGGCGCAGATTCTGCTATAGCTGTTTTTCGCAAAGCGTTTTCTCTCCTAAATTGTGGTTTTTTCACATTTATAATTATTTTAAATTCACAATTATTTACGTATATGTGCATTTATCTGTGTGTCCCTGCATATTCATGTCTCTATATGAGTGTATGCATATTTGTGAATGGTTTTTCAAATAGAACAACTTAGCAGTACTTTCGAATCACTATATAAAATCATTGTTATGATGCCATTCTTCTTAGTGATCATTTCTTTCGTCCCACATATTCACCACACCTCTAACGAAGCGAGCTCGAAGCGAGTGCCTTCTAGGTGAACTGTCTGGTATTAAGAATAACAATTGTATACGGCATTGACCCGTGGTAGAACCAGATCACATACCGGATGATAGGAAAACGGGTGCCTCGGTGATCTGTCGTACGGTGTTTGACTTACTGGAACTAATTATGAAGTAAGAAAATTGAACGACGACGACTATTGTTTTAGGATGACGATATTTGGCGAATATCGTTATCTTTTGAGCTTCTGTTTGTCACTGCTTCTAATAAGTCACATATTAGAGAAATCAGCAATACAGCATTGACTCAATGATAAGGCTTTCCCGCATGATCCTCTGACATCGGTGCGAGAGCACTTCTGACTTCACATAGTCTTTCAGCTCTTATCTTAACATTTGTTTACCATTTGCTTACAGCATTAGGCTGATAAAATTGGCGTACGGAAGTTAACGATGAATAGGATGGTTCTCATACAACAGTCCAAAACACAAAGCGTATTTCGTCGGTGAGCGCTTTTATCACCTCATCTAATCGCATCACACATTTCGCTGATTTTATCACTTAACGGCGCGTGTACAACGTTCTCCGTCGACTCTACCTAAGGGCTAGTTCGGCAAGGAACTGACTACACGAAAAGTAACTGTGCAGCTGGAAGGCCGAAACACGTGTATCGCACTGTATGAGTGCCCATAACGGGCCTCAAGCGTGGCTAAAATAACAATCAGGCTTATTGGAATTTGAAAGGCGTCTTAAGAAACACTAAAACGAAAGAAAAATTACACTGTTTTTTGACTTTCAGCCAATGTGGTGGCTTTGGTGTTGTATATGAAGAGAAATACTAAATCTTGAGAAATTGTAATGTAATGTTTTTTGGAAGACTTATCACAACTGACTGAGTGTCAGACACAGCAAGATTGCGCAATAAACTAGCATTTTTTCCGCTTATAACAGCTGCATATCCTACAAAAGCATATGAGCGTGTATAGCAATCAGTGACGGATGAAAGTGATTTAAGAAACGAAAAAGTTTTTCGAACAAGAAGGAAACCCCAAATGCAGCAGAGGCAGTTCGGTAGTTATACTGAGCTGTTAAAGTTGTTTAAGGCACGCGGAACTTCTATTAGCTCCTTCTGTGCCAGACTCCTTGTCTTGGACTATCGATTATCTTTATAATAATGACATAGTGAGGTCACAATTAGCGTAAACAACAGGAGAGGAGGTCGAAGAGGAAGCAGAAGCAAGTCCAAGTGGAAGCCTAGAATTGACTTTAAACCATTTATATACATTTCACCAAAGGACGGGTTAAAGTTAAAGTAAAACAAAGGCAAAGCTAAGGTTGGAGACTCCAGAATAAGATTAAAGAGCATACGTTCACAATTGGGTCACGTGAAAATGTCAGATACCAAAATAAGCTAGATTGCCTGACTAATTCAAAAGTACAAACAAAGGTCATTTATGTCACGCTAGTCAGAGAGTGTTCCAGCACTTAATGTAAACATGATCGAAAGTGCATTAAAAGTTCAACCCTTTTCCGATGCATATACAAGACTTGTGAAATTAGAATACACGAATCAAGTATAACAATACAAATTAGTGATTTACACTTGAGAAAGGGTAGACAACTTACGTCATCTTATGGAAAATGTTGTCTACACTGCCCAAGCCGAAGAAGCTAGGGGACGGAGTAATGAGCAATGATAGCCATGATTCATCGATAGAGGAATGACAGTAAGATTTTAATGTGACTATAATGAGATGCTGAAATGGCTGGCTGTTGGCTACGGTGCACTGCTAGGCGGCGAAGCCTTTGAGCGTTATGTATATCCCCTGAATTTTCACACTGGCGGACGCCCCCGTTAGGTGAGTATATGATATATGGCAAGCACGGGTCGCATAGCCCCAGTGCGCGAGGCGTGCACAACGAGTATGGTTGCAACGTCGCCGGTGGGGAAGTAACCACAACTAGTTATTGCCCTGCTGCGACGAGCGATGCACCGCTATTAGAGAAGAATCACATCAGAACAACAATGTCTTTACCGTGAGTCACCAAGGAAAGGTAGGAAAGGACGACTACATTGTGATGGGTGCTATAGACAGAACTGAGAAGGGTGATATGTGTAATAGGTTCCAGGTTCGACCAGATGGGAGAGGTACAAGGCACGGTAATAGGACGATAAGGAAAAAAGACAAAGAATGGAGGAGCAACGAGCTCAATAGTGAGACGTGGACTCGAACTCATTATCTTGCTCATCGTAGCGTGCAGGTGGAGACTTAGACCATTGGCTTGTCTTCTCGGGTGGCCAACTTGTTGGGTTTGATCGTGTAGGTGCTTGGTGCATCTGACTGTCGTTTAGTTCAAGAGGAACCATGAACTGACTGGTCTTCGAATGAGAAGACATGATGGTGGCAGAATAACCGCTTCTCGCACTATTCGTTGAGAGTTCTTAGTGAACTCTTCAGTTGTTCTGGTCTTGCATGAAAGCCGTGGTTTTGTTGGATCGCTGATTAGAACTATACTATCTTCTCTAAGACTATGTTTTGAGCATGGAATTTGAATCTATTTTGGATAAAGTCTGCGGAAACCTTATAACCACTGTGACATGGTGAAATGAGTTGTAATTCGTTGTCTATGCGCTGTACATGTGGGAGATTCGAACGATGATGCATATTCATGATTACGCATAGGTTCAGAACAGTTAGAAAGAGCACTGCAATGAGAAAACCTGAAAAACGTGAGATTAGTACTCGTAAGAGAGGGCGAGAATTTTGGTAACGTTTTGGCTTCTTGAGTCGAATATTTGATTTAATTGCTCTCTTGGGAGTATATGTTTGGACTCCTGTGTTATGAGCTAAGTTCTGGTGTTTGGCAACAGTTTGATTATGCTGCAGATTTTCGACATGCTCGGTGGCTGTAGTTCTTCGAATCCGAGCAGTTCTTCGTGATATGTCTGATTATTTGCTTATGGGTGTTCTACAAGACTTACCAAATTTCTCTTCCTTTTCGGCATGGTATGCGAGAGCAATGCTAACTTGCACGCTTAGTAACCAATATTTATCCCTTTTGTTGATTTCGTAATCATCCTTCTGCTTATGACACGCCTTTTCTTCTTCCTTCCACTGCATTTGTGACAGTACGCTGTCGTTCTGCATTCGTTGTGTTTGTAACGAATTTTTGTTTTTTCCCGTACATAAGTATCCGAGGCGCGTAGGAAGATGATGTAGGCAGGGAGATCAATATGGGGCTTATCTTTTCTTATTAAAAGCCATAGTTGGTCACATCCGATTAGAATAGAGGGTTGGACCGAAGACACGTTCTCATTGTTATCGATGTGAATATTGTCTGTGCAGACGAAATTCATATCCTTTGGACATATTTTTGGTGTATGGAACGGCCTCGTAATTCCTGGTGTGTGTAGAGGAATAGTGTGAGTTGGTGGCCGTCCGCGTCCCATACATATATCGAGGGACTTTTCTTGATATATATTCTTGGACGTTATGAGAGCCGAATGTATTAAGACGTAGTTTGCTCTCGTCAAATGTGGTAGATGAAGCACTTTAGCGAGTTTTTCATCAATAAAGGATAATTCGGCTTATGAGTCCAATAACACAGGAACATTCTGCAATTGTTTTGTTGTTGGATTCATCATATGCAGTGTTGAATGCGCTCTTTTCCTACATTTACGAGCTACATATCAGAAATAGCTCCACATAGACTTTTATTGGAAATGTTCAGTTGTAGAAGATGCAATTTCAAGCTGCGCTCTCGCAAGACAGGCGATACAAATGCACAACAGGGGCTGAAAGTTTGTTTACTTTTCCGCAATTACGTGGTATTACCGCTGAAAAATGAAGCAATCCAAGAGAAGTAATCATTCATTGTATCAAACCTCTTTGGAGGTTTAATTGTGATATTCTTTTCCTCATGTGACGATAAGATATCTCTGACTTATGAACTTCATCTGTTATTACCAATGAGCCACCTATAACCTCCAAGTGGTTGGATAACAATTTGGACATGAAATGCAATCTTTTTTCGCTCTTACAGCGTTCTGTGATGACTTTCTGAAAAACCAATCGTACCCGAATTTCTAGAAATTTGAGCTATCCAATGACTGATAAGACTTTAGTGAAGAACCATATCGAAGCTTCAACAGAGCAGATGAAGAAAATTTAGTGTGATACATAATTTTAAAAGCGTTGCTGCAACGTAATGGAAAGTTTTTTTTCCAAACTGAACAAATCATTAAAATCATAGAGATTAAGCTTTTGAATGATCAGCAACTATCTAAGAAGAAAATATTATGCAGCGAGGAATATCTTTAAAACAATCGTGTAGCTCATCTGCTAAACGTCGTCCCCAAGGGATTAATGTCATTCGAAAGCCTGTGATCTCAAAATTGTATGCCAGTAAGCTGTTTTAATGTCTGTAACTGGGCAACTTTTTTTACTTTGGATTGGAAAGAGGAACTCTATCACCTCGGTAATCCCACCGTGGTACTCTTGATCCTCATTTGCAGATTTTTGACCTTTCAAAGCTTTGAAGAAGGCGAGCCTCTTCGAAACGTGGGTTACTGTACGATTATTGTATTATCTGGGTTGCATTATTACTATGCATTATTGTACTGCATCACTGAATTCAACAAATACTGTGATTAACACCTCGCGACTGTGTAACGGAAGGAACCACTGATTATTCCAACTATGCCGAGGTTAATGGACAATTGGTCTCGCAAAATACATGAAAATCGTTTAATTCTAAGTGTGCCTGGAGTATATTGCTTAGTATTCAGTTTCTCAGCTAGGGGCTCTTTCATACGGGAGGGAGTACTCTACTTGTTTCGCCAATCTATTCGTTCCTCGCATTCCTCACGCTAATTATCTATACCGTGACACATCTCATGTAATCGCCGTCCCTATTGTCAGAATAAATTATGTAGTTTGTCGTTTCGCAGAGAAGATCAATTAACGTTTTAGAGGGCTTGGGCGCTAATTCAATCACTGCTACCTTATCCGAACCTGTCGTCCCTAAACAGCGCCATTCTCTCAAGATTACACATAAGCTTGATAATGTGTTCTGCATTACGCTCTCCTGGCAGGCGAAACCCTATGGGTAAGGGTGACGTCAGCCTAACTCCGATTCACTTTCTTCCAATAAAGCTGTGAATCTGTATGACAACAGCAATTACAAAGCGAAAGATATGATATTGAATGGAAATTGTCTGAAATACAGAGAATCTCTCGGACAAAAAGATGTGCTGACGCTGGCAGTACCTATACCGTTGAAAATGTAATTTCCCCATTACGGCATTTTAACTGTCTGCTGACTAAAAATTGTGTGTAGTTTCCAGCGCTATAGATGTAGGTGATCTGTTTGTAAGTATTTGATGATTCTCAGCATCGACTTTATCCAATTAGCGTACAAGGTTTCAAATAGTTATTAGTTTATCTCGATTTGGAGTTGACTACGACGAGTGTTTCACGGCTTCCATAAGAAGCAATTTTGTATACAATATGAAATTGGAGCAATTTTCACGAAAGTAATTGGAGAAGTATAAGCTCATGCCGATAAAGTATTTGGTATACAGTGAAAGATTAGCCACATCATGTGGATTTTCGGACTGCAAACGAATATAAAGATTCAGACTTGTTCAAACATTTGGTGGTATAGCCCTAATAAAAAAATGCACTCTTGCATGCATAAATGCAAAATGCATAACATCTCCTCAGAAATAGTTTAAAGTGAAAGAAAGCCGCGGTTTTGAGCGTAATACTTAAATTATTTCAGATGATAGAATCCGCCTCCTATAGCAAAATAACACTCCTAAAAGTTGTTCACATCATATGTGATCTTGAGACGTTCCTCTCTGCCGTTTTTTTTTTTTTTGGATTAATACTATTTATCCAAATT
>JAHQIW010000781.1:0-33253 GCA_019055375.1 Parelaphostrongylus tenuis | reverse complement strand
TACAGTTTCAGCCAAGATGCGAGTATTTTTAGATAGATCTCGATGCCAGCAATCAGATGGTACTATTGGATTCCGGATCCGATTAAAACGTACTGAGTGATGACGTAAAAAGTGGTGCTATACTATAATAAAGCGTATCAGTAGTGATTATTGTTCAACGTGAATTCTCTGTGCGCTTTTACACGTTTCAGCCAAGATGCGAGTATTTTTAGATAGATCTCGATGCCAGCAATCAGATGGTACTATTGATTCCGGATCCGATTGAAACATACTGAGTGATGACGTAAAAAGGGGTGCTATGCTATAATAAAGAGTATCATCAGTGATTATTGTTCAACATGAATTCTCTGTGCGCTTTTACATGTTTCAGCCAAGATGCGAGTATTTTTAGATAGATCTCGATGCCAGCAATCAGATGGTACTATTGGATTCCGGATCCGATTAAAACAGTACTGAGTGATGACGTAAAAAGTGGTGCTATACTATAATAAAGCGTATCAGTAGTGATTATTGTTCAACATGAATTCTCTGTGCGCTTTTACACGTTTCAGCCAAGATGCGAGTATTTTTAGATAGATCTCGATGCCAGCAATCAGATGGTACTATTGATTCCGGATCCGATGAAACATACTGAGTGATGACGTAAAAAGGGGTGCTATGCTATAATAAAGAGTATCATCAGTGATTATTGTTCAACATGAATTCTCTGTGCGATTTTACACGTTTCAGCCAAGATTCGAGTATTTTTAGATAGATCTCGATGCCAGCAATCAGATGGTACAATTGGATTCCGGATCCGATTAAAACGACTGAGTGATGACGTAAAAAGTGGTGCTATACTATAATAAAGCGTATCAGTAGTGATTATTGTTCAACGTGAATTCTCTGTGCGCTTTTACACGTTTCAGCCAAGATGCGAGTATTTTTAGATAGATCTCGATGCCAGCAATCAGATGGTACTATTTGATTCCGGATCCGATTGAAACATACTGAGTGATGACGTAAAAAGGGGTGCTATGCTATAATAAAGAGTATCATCAGTGATTATTGTTCAACATGAATTCTCTGTGCGATTTTACACGTTTCAGCCAAGATTCGAGTATTTTTAGATAGATCTCGATGCCAGCAATCAGATGGTACTATTGGATTCCGGATCCGATAGAAACAGACTGAGTAATGACGTAAAAAGGGGTGCTATACTATAATAAAGCGTATCATCAGTGATTATTGTTCAACATGAATTCTCTGTGCGCTTTTACACGTTTCAGCCAAGATTCGAGTATTTTTAGATAGATCTCGATGCCAGCAATCAGATGGTACTATTGGATTCCGGATCCGATTGAAACAGACTGAGTGATGACGTAAAAAGTGGTGCTATACTATAATAAAGCGTATCATCAGTGATTATTGTTCAACATGAATTCTCTGTGCGATTTTACACGTTTCAGCCAAGATTCGAGTATTTTTAGATAGATCTCGATGCCAGCAATCAGATGGTACTACTTGGATTCCGGATCCGATTAAACAGACTGAGTGATGACGTAAAAATGGGTGCTATACTATAATAAAGCGTATCATCAGTGATTATTGTTCAACATGAATTCTCTGTGCGCTTTTACACGTTTCAGCCAAGATGCGAGTATTTTAGATAGATCTCGATGCCAGCAATCAGATGGTACTACTTGATTCCGGATCCGATTAAAACGTACTGAGTGATGACGTAAAAAGTGGTGCTATGCTATAATAAAGCGTATCATCAGTGATTATTGTTCAACATGAATTCTCTGTGCGCTTTTACACGTTTCAGCCAAGATGCGAGTATTTTTAGATAGATCTCGATGCCAGCAATCAGATGGTACTACTTGGATTCCGGATCCGATTGAAACAGACTGAGTGATGACGTAAAAATGGTGCTATACTATAATAAAGCGTATCATCAGTGATTATTGTTCAACATGAATTCTCTGTGCGCTTTTACACGTTTCAGCCAAGATGCGAGTATTTTTAGATAGATCTCGATGCCAGCAATCAGATGGTACTACTTGGATTCCGGATCCGATTAAAACAGACTGAGTGATGACGTAAAAAGTGGTGCTATACTATAATAAAGCGTATCAGTAGTGATTATTGTTCAACGTGAATTCTCTGTGCGCTTTTACACGTTTCAGCCAAGATGCGAGTATTTTTAGATAGATCTCGATGCCAGCAATCAGATGGTACTATTGGATTCCGGATCCGATTGAAACAGACTGAGTAATGACGTAAAAAGTGGTGCTATACTATAATAAAGCGTATCAGTAGTGTAAGATTCAACATGAATTCTCTGTGCGCTTTTACACGTTTCAGCAAGATGCGAGTATTTTTAGATAGATCTCGATGCCAGCAATCAGATGGTACTACTTGATTCCGGATCCGATTAAAACAGACTGAGTGATGACGTAAAAAGTGGTGCTATACTATAATAAAGCGTATCATCAGTGATTATTGTTCAACATGAATTCTCTGTGCGCTTTTACACGTTTCAGCCAAGATGCGAGTATTTTTAGATAGATCTCGATGCCAGCAATCAGATGGTACTACTTGATTCCGGATCCGATTGAAACAGACTGAGTGATGACGTAAAAAGGGGTGCTATGCTATAATAAAGCGTATCATCAGTGATTATTGTTCAACATGAATTCTCTGTGCGCTTTTACACGTTTCAGCCAAGATGCGAGTATTTTTAGATAGATCTCGATGCCAGCAATCAGATGGTACTATTGGATTCCGGATCCGATTGAAACAGACTGAGTGATGACGTAAAAAGTGGTGCTATACTATAATAAAGCGTATCATAGTGATTATTGTTCAACATGAATTCTCTGTGCGCTTTTACACGTTTCAGCCAAGATTCGAGTATTTTTAGATAGATCTCGATGCCAGCAATCAGATGGTACTATTGATTCCGGATCCGATTAGAAACAGACTGAGTGATGACGTAAAAAGTGGTGCTATACTATAATAAAGCGTATCATCAGTGATTATTGTTCAACATGAATTCTCTGTGCGCTTTTACACGTTTCAGCCAAGATGCGAGTATTTTTAGATAGATCTCGATGCCAGCAATCAGATGGTACTATTGGATTCCGGATCCGATTAGAAACAGACTGAGTGATGACGTAAAAAGTGGTGCTATACTATAATAAAGCGTATCATCAGTGATTATTGTTCAACATGAATTCTCTGTGCGCTTTTACACGTTTCAGCCAAGATGCGAGTATTTTTAGATAGATCTCGATGCCAGCAATCAGATGGTACTATTGGATTCCGGATCCGATTGAAACAGACTGAGTGATGACGTAAAAAGTGGTGCTATACTATAATAAAGCGTATCATCAGTGATTATTGTTCAACATGAATTCTCTGTGCGCTTTTACACGTTTCAGCCAAGATGCGAGTATTTTTAGATAGATCTCGATGCCAGCAATCAGATGGTACTACTTGGATTCCGGATCCGATTAGAAACAGACTGAGTGATGACGTAAAAAGTGGTGCTATACTATAATAAAGCGTATCATCAGTGATTATTGTTCAACGTGAATTCTCTGTGCGCTTTTACACGTTTCAGCCAAGATGCGAGTATTTTTAGATAGATCTCGATGCCAGCAATCAGATGGTACTATTGGATTCCGGATCCGATTGAAACAGACTGAGTAATGACGTAAAAAGTGGTGCTATACTATAATAAAGCGTATCAGTAGTGATATGATTCAACATGAATTCTCTGTGCGCTTTTACACGTTTCAGCCAAGATGCGAGTATTTTTAGATAGATCTCGATGCCAGCAATCAGATGGTACTACTTGATTCCGGATCCGATTAAAACGTACTGAGTGATGACGTAAAAAGTGGTGCTATACTATAATAAAGCGTATCAGTAGTGATTATTGTTCAACGTGAATTCTCTGTGCGCTTTTACACGTTTCAGCCAAGATGCGAGTATTTTTAGATAGATCTCGATGCCAGCAATCAGATGGTACTATTGATTCCGGATCCGATTGAAACAGACTGAGTGATGACGTAAAAAGGGGTGCTATGCTATAATAAAGCGTATCATCAGTGATTATTGTTCAACATGAATTCTCTGTGCGCTTTTACACGTTTCAGCCAAGATTCGAGTATTTTTAGATAGATCTCGATGCCAGCAATCAGATGGTACTATTGGATTCCGGATCCGATTGAAACAGACTGAGTGATGACGTAAAAAGTGGTGCTATACTATAATAAAGCGTATCAGTAGTGATTATTGTTCAACGTGAATTCTCTGTGCGCTTTTACACGTTTCAGCCAAGATTCGAGTATTTTTAGATAGATCTCGATGCCAGCAATCAGATGGTACTATTGGATTCCGGATCCGATTAGAAACAGACTGAGTGATGACGTAAAAAGGGTGCTATGCTATAATAAAGCGTATCATCAGTGATTATTGTTCAACATGAATTCTCTGTGCGATTTTACACGTTTCAGCCAAGATTCGAGTATTTTTAGATGGATCTCGATGCCAGCAATCAGATGGTACTATTGATTCCGGATCCGATTAGAAACGACTGAGTGATGACGTAAAAAGTGGTGCTATGCTATAATAAAGCGTATCATCAGTGATTATTGTTCAACATGAATTCTCTGTGCGATTTTACACGTTTCAGCCAAGATTCGAGTATTTTTAGATAGATCTCGATGCAGCAATCAGATGGTACTATTTGATTACGGATCCGATTGAAACATACTGAGTGATGACGTAAAAAGGGGTGCTATGCTATAATAAAGAGTATCATCAGTGATTATTGTTCAACATGAATTCTCTGTGCGATTTTACATGTTTCAGCCAAGATTCGAGTATTTTTAGATAGATCTCGATGCAGCAATCAGATGGTACTATTTGATTCCGGATCCCATTGAAACATACTGAGTGATGACGTAAAAAGGGGTGCTATGCTATAATACAGAGTATCATCAGTGATTATTGTTCAACATGAATTCTCTGTGCTATTTTACATGTTTCCAGCCAAGATTCGAGTATTTTTAGAGAGATCTCGATGCCAGCAATCAGATGGTACTATTTGATTCGGATCCCATTGAAATATACTGTGTGATGACGTAAAAAGGGGTGCTATGCTATAATATAGAGTATCAGTAATTATTGTACAACATGAATTCTCTGTGCGGTTTTACATGTTTGAGCCAAGATTCGAGTATTCTTAGAGAGATCTCGATGCCAGCAATCACATGGTAATATTGGGTTCCGGATCCGATTGAAACGGACTGAATAATGACTTAAAAAGTGGTGCTGTACTATAGTAAAGTGTATCAGTAGTGATTATTGTTCAACGTGAATTCTCTGTGTGATTTTACACGTTTCAGCCAAGATGCGAGTATTTTTAAATAGATCTCGATGCCAGTAATCAGATGGAACTGCGTGATTCCGGATCCGATTCAAACATACTGAGTGATGACGTAAAAAGGGGTGCTATGCTATAATAAAGAGTATCATCAGTGATTATTGTTCAACCTGAATTCTCTGTGCGATTTTACATGTTTCAGCCAAGATTCGAGTATTTTTAGAGAGATCTCGATGCCAGCAATCAGATGGTACTATTTGATTACGGATCCCATTGAAATATACTGTGTGATGACGTAAAAAGGGGTGCTATGCTATAATACAGAGTATCATCAGTGATTATTGTTCAACCTGAATTCTCTGTGCGATTTTACATGTTTCAGCCAAGATTCGAGTATTTTTAGAGAGATCTCGATGCCAGCAATCAGATGGTACTATTTGATTCCGGATCCCATTGAAACATACTGTGTGATGACGTAAAAAGGGGTGCTATGCTATAATAAAGAGTATCACCATTAATTATTGTTCAACATGAATTCTCTGTGCGATTTTACATGTTTGAGCCAAGATTCGAGTATTCTTAGAGAGATCTCGATGCCAGCAATCACATGATAATATTGGGTTCCGGATCCGATTGAAACGGACTGAGTAATGACTTAAAAAGTGGTGCTGTACTATAGTAAAGCGTATCAGTAGTGTAAATTCAACATGAATTCTCTGTGTGATTTTACACGTTTCAGCCAGGATGCGAGTATTTTTAGATAGATCTCGATGCCAGCAATCAGATGGTACTACTTGATTCCGGATCCGATTAAAACGTACTGAGTGATGACGTAAAAATGGGTTCTATACTATAATAAAGCGTATCAGTAGTGATTATTGTTCAACGTGAATTCTCTGGGCACTATTACACGTTTCAGCCAAGATTCGAGTATTTTTAGATGGATCTCGATGCCAGCAATCAGATGGTACTATTTGATTCCGGATAGGATTGAAACGGACTGAATAATGACTTAAAAAGGGGTGCTATACTATAATAAAGAGTATCATCAGTGATTATTGTTCAACATGAATTCTCTGTGCGATTTTACACGTTTCAGCCAAGATTCCAGTATTTTTAGATGGATCTCGTTGCCAGCAATCAGATGGTACTATTTGATTCCGGATCCGATTAAAACGTACTGAGTGATGACGTAAAAAGGGGTGCTATACTATAATAAAGCGTATCAGTAGTGATTGTTGTTAAACGTGAATTCTCTGGGCGCTTTTGCACGTTTCAGCCAAGATTCGAGTATTTTTAGATGGATCTCGATGCCGGCAATCAGATGGTACTATTTGATTCCGGATCCGATTCAAACATAGTGAATGATGACGTAAAAAGGGGTGCAATGCTATAATAAAGAGTATCATCAGTGATTATTGTTTAACATGAATTCTCTGTGCGATTTTACGTGTTTCATCCAAGATTCGAGTATTTTTAGATGGATCTCGTTGCCAGCAATCAGATGGTACTATTTGATTCCGGATCCGACAGAAACATACTGAGTGATGACGTGAAAAGGGGTGCTATGCTATAATAAAGAGTATCTTCGGTGATTATTGTTCAACATGAATTCTCTGTGCGATTTTACATGTTTCAGCCAAGATTCGAGTATTTTCAGATAGATCTCGATGCCAGCAATCAGATGGTACTATTTGATTACGGATCCGATTGAAACATACTGAGTGAAGACGTAAAAAGGGGTGCTATGCTATAATAAAGAGTATCATCATTAATTATCGTTCAACATGAATTCTCTGTGCGATTTTACATGTTTGAGCCAAGATTCGAGTATTCTTAGAGAGATCTCGATGCCAGCAATCACATGGTACTATTGGGTTCCGGATCCGATTGAAACGGACTGAATAATGACTTAAAAAGGGTGCTGCACTATAACAAAGCGTATCAGTAGTGTAAAATTCAACATGAATTCTCTGTGTTGTTTTACACGTTTCAGCCAAGATGCGAGTATTTTTAAATAGATCTCGATGCCAGCAATCAGATGGAACTGCGTGATTCCGGATCCGATTCAAACATACTGAGTGATGACGTAAAAAGGGGTGCTATGCTATAATAAAGAGTATCATCATTAATTATCGTTCAACATGAATTCTCTGTGCGATTTTACATGTTTGAGCCAAGATTCGAGTATTCTTAGAGAGATCTCGATGCCAGCAATCACATGGTAATATTGGGTTCCGGATCCGATTGAAACGGACTGAATAATGACTTAAAAAGTGGTGCTGTACTATAGTAAAGCGTATCAGTAGTGATTATTGTTCAACGTGAATTCTCTGTGTGATTTTAGACGTTTCAGCCAAGATTCGAGTATTTTTAGATAGATCTCGATGCCAGCAATCAGACGGTACTATTTGATTACGGATCCGATTGAAACATACTGAGTGAAGACGTAAAAAGGGGTGCTATGCTATAATAAAGAGTATCATCATTAATTATTGTTCAACATGAATTCTCTGTGCGATTTTACATGTTTGAGCCAAGATTCGAGTATTTTTAGAGAGATCTCGATGCCAGCAATCACATGGTACTATTGGGTTCCGGATCCGATTGAAACGGACTAAATAATGACTTAAAAAGGGGTGCTGCATTATAATAAAGCGTATCAGTAGTGCAAAATTCAACATGAATTCTCTGTGTGATTTTACACGTTTCAGCCAAGATGCGAGTATTTTTAAATAGATCTCGATGCCAGCAATCAGATGGAACTGCGTGATTCCGGATCCGATTCAAACATACTGAGTGATGACGTAAAAAGGGGTGCTATGCTATAATAAAGAGTATCACCATTAATTATTGTTCAACATGAATTCTCTGTACGATTTTACATGTTTGAGCCAAGATTCGAGTATTCTTAGAGAGATCTCGATGCCAGCAATCACATGATAATATTGGGTTCCGGATCCGATTGAAACGGACTGAGTAATGACTTAAAAAGTGGTGCTGTACTATAGTAAAGCGTATCAGTAGTGTAAAATTCAACATGAATTCTCTGTGTGATTTTACACGTTTCAGCCAGGATGCGAGTATTTTTAGATAGATCTCGATGCCAGCAATCAGATGGTACTACTTGATTCCGGATCCGATTAAAACGTACTGAGTGATGACGTAAAAATGGGTTCTATACTATAATAAAGCGTATCAGTAGTGATTATTGTTCAACGTGAATTCTCTGGGCACTATTACACGTTTCAGCCAAGATTCGAGTATTTTTAGATGGATCTCGATGCCAGCAATCAGATGGTACTATTTGATTCCGGATAGGATTGAAACGGACTGAATAATGACTTAAAAAGGGGTGCTATACTATAATAAAGAGTATCATCAGTGATTATTGTTCAACATGAATTCTCTGTGCGATTTTACACGTTTCAGCCAAGATTCCAGTATTTTTAGATGGATCTCGTTGCCAGCAATCAGATGGTACTATTTGATTCCGGATCCGATTAAAACGTACTGAGTGATGACGTAAAAAGGGGTGCTATACTATAATAAAGCGTATCAGTAGTGATTGTTGTTAAACGTGAATTCTCTGGGCACTATTACACGTTTCAGCCAAGATTCGAGTGTTTTTAGATGGATCTCGATGCCGGCAATCAGATGGTACTATTTGATTCCGGATCCGATTCAAACATAGTGAATGATGACGTAAAAAGGGGTGCAATGCTATAATAAAGAGTATCATCAGTGATTATTGTTCAACATGAATTCTCTGTGCGATTTTACGTGTTTCATCCAAGATTCGAGTATTTTTAGATGGATCTCGTTGCCAGCAATCAGATGGTACTATTTGATTCCGGATCCGACAGAAACATACTGAGTGATGACGTGAAAAGGGGTGCTATGCTATAATAAAGAGTATCTTCGGTGATTATTGTTCAACATGAATTCTCTGTGCGATTTTACATGTTTCAGCCAAGATTCGAGTATTTTTAGATGGATCTCGTTGCCAGCAATCAGATGGTACTATTTGATTCCGGATCCGATTGAAACATACTGAGTGATGACGTAAAAAGGGGTGCTATGCTATAATAAGGAGTATCATCAGCGGTTATTGTTCAACATGAATTCTCTGTGCGATTTTACATGTTTCAGCCAAGATTCGAGTATTTTCAGATAGATCTCGATGCCAGCAATCAGATGGTACTATTTGATTACGGATCCGATTGAAACATACTGAGTGAAGACGTAAAAAGGGGTGCTATGCTATAATAAAGCGTATCATCAGTGATTATCGTTCAACATGAATTCTCTGTGCGATTTTACATGTTTCAGCCAAGATGCGAGTATTCTTAGAGAGATCTCGATGCCAGCAATCACATGGTAATATTGGGTTCCGGATCCGATTGAAACGGACTGAATAATGACGTAAAAAGTGGTGCTGCACTATAACAAAGCGTATCAGTAGTGTAAAATTCAACATGAATTCTCTGTGTGTTTTACACGTTTCAGCCAAGATGCGAGTATTTTTAGATAGATCTCGATGCCAGCAATCAGATGGAACTGCGTGATTCCGGATCCGATTCAAACATACTGAGTGATGACGTAAAAAGGGGTGCTATGCTATAATAAAGAGTATCATCATTAATTATCGTTCAACATGAATTCTCTGTGCGATTTTACATGTTTCAGCCAAGATTCGAGTATTCTTAGAGAGATCTCGATGCCAGCAATCACATGGTAATATTGGTTCCGGATCCGATTGAAACGGACTGAATAATGACTTAAAAAGTGGTGCTGTGCTATAGTAAAGCGTATCAGTAGTGATTATTGTTCAACGTGAATTCTCTGTGTGATTTTAGACGTTTCAGCCATGATTCGAGTATTTTTAGATAGATCTCGATGCCAGCAATCAGACGGTACTATTTGATTACGGATCCGATTGAAACATACTGAGTGAAGACGTAAAAAGAGGTGCTATGCTATAATAAAGAGTATCATCATTAATTATTGTTCAACATGAATTCTCTGTGCGATTTTACATGTTTGAGCCAAGATTCGAGTATTTTTAGAGAGATCTCGATGCCAGCAATCACATGGTACTATTGGGTTCCGGATCCGAATGAAACGGACTGAATAATGACTTAAAAAGGGGTGCTGCATTATAATAAAGCGTATCAGTAGTGCAAAATTCAACATGAATTCTCTGTGTGATTTTACACGTTTCAGCCAAGATGCGAGTATTTTTAAATAGATCTCGATGCCAGCAATCAGATGGAACTGCGTGATTCCGGATCCGATTCAAACATACTGAGTGATGACGTAAAAAGGGGTGCTATGCTATAATAAAGAGTATCACCATTAATTATTGTTCAACATGAATTCTCTGTGCGATTTTACATGTTTGAGCCAAGATTCGAGTATTCTTAGAGAGATCTCGATGCCAGCAATCACATGATAATATTGGGTTCCGGATCCGATTGAAACGGACTGAGTAATGACTTAAAAAGTGGTGCTGTACTATAGTAAAGCGTATCAGTAGTGTAAAATTCAACATGAATTCTCTGTGTGATTTTACACGTTTCAGCCAGGATGCGAGTATTTTTAGATAGATCTCGATGCCAGCAATCAGATGGTACTACTTGATTCCGGATCCGATTAAAACGTACTGAGTGATGACGTAAAAATGGGTTCTATACTATAATAAAGCGTATCAGTAGTGATTATTGTTCAACGTGAATTCTCTGGGCACTATTACACGTTTCAGCCAAGATTCGAGTATTTTTAGATGGATCTCGATGCCAGCAATCAGATGGTACTATTTGATTCCGGATAGGATTGAAACGGACTGAATAATGACTTAAAAAGGGGTGCTATACTATAATAAAGAGTATCATCAGTGATTATTGTTCAACATGAATTCTCTGTGCGATTTTACACGTTTCAGCCAAGATTCCAGTATTTTTAGATGGATCTCGTTGCCAGCAATCAGATGGTACTATTTGATTCCGGATCCGATTAAAACGTACTGAGTGATGACGTAAAAAGGGGTGCTATACTATAATAAAGCGTATCAGTAGTGATTGTTGTTAAACGTGAATTCTCTGGGCGCTTTTGCACGTTTCAGCCGAGATTCGAGTATTTTTAGATGGATCTCGATGCCGGCAATCAGATGGTACTATTTGATTCCGGATCCGATTCAAACATAGTGAATGATGACGTAAAAAGGGGTGCAATGCTATAATAAAGAGTATCATCAGTGATTATTGTTCAACATGAATTCTCTGTGCGATTTTACGTGTTTCATCCAAGATTCGAGTATTTTTAGATGGATCTCGTTGCCAGCAATCAGATGGTACTATTTGATTCCGGATCCGACAGAAACATACTGAGTGATGACGTGAAAAGGGGTGCTATGCTATAATAAAGAGTATCTTCGGTGATTATTGTTCAACATGAATTCTCTGTGCGATTTTACATGTTTCAGCCAAGATTCGAGTATTTTAGATAGATCTCGATGCCAGCAATCAGATGGTACTATTTGATTCCGGATCCGATTGAAACTTACTGAGTGATGACGTAAAAAGGGGTGTTATGCTATAATAAAGAGTATCAGTAGTGATTATTGTTCAACGTGAAATCTCTGGGCGCTATTACACGTTTCAGCCAAGATTCGAGTATTTTTAGATGGATCTCGATGCCAGCAATCAGATGGTACTATTTGATTCCGGATCCGATTGAAACATACTGAGTGATGACGTAAAAAGGGGTGTTATGCTATAATAAAGAGTATCATCAGTGGTTATTGTTCAATATGAATTCTCTGTGCGATTTTACATGTTTCAGCCAAGATTCGAGTATTTTTAGATGGATCTCGTTGCCAGCAATCACATGGAACTACTGTGTTTCGGATAGGATTGAAACGGACTGAATAATGACTTAAAAAGGGTGCTGCACTATAATAAAGCGTATCCGTAGTGTAAAATTCAACATGAATTCTCTGTGTGATTTTACACGTTTCAGCCAGGATGCGAGTATTTTTAGATAGATCTCGATGCCAGCAATCAGATGGTACTACTTGATTCCGGATCCGATTAAAACGTACTGAGTGATGACGTAAAAATGGGTGCTATACTATAATAAAGCGTATCAGTAGTGACTATTGGTCAACGTGAAATCTCTGGGCGCTATTACACGTTTCAGCCAAGATTCGAGTATTTTTAGATGGATCTCGATGCCAGCAATCACATGGTACTACTGGGCTTCGGATAGGATTGAAACGGACTGAATAATGACTTAAAAAAGGGTGCTGCACTGTAATAAAGCGTATCATCAGTGGCTTGTTGTTCAACATGAATTCTCTGCGCGATTTTACACGTTTCAGCCAAGATTCGAGTATTTTTAGGTAGATCTCGATGCCAGCAATCACATGGTACTATTGGGTTGTTCCGGATCCGATTGAAACGGACTGATAATGACGTAAAAAGGGGTGCTTTACTATAATAAAGCGTATCATCAGTGGTTGTTGTTCAATATGAATTCTCTGTGCGATTTTACATGTTTCAACCAAGATTCGAGTATTTTTATATGGATCTCGTTGCCAGCAATCAGATGGTACTATTGGGTTCCGGATCCGATTGAAACGGACTGAATAATGACTTAAAAAGGGGTGCTTTACTATAATAAAGCGTATCAGTAGTGTAAAATTCAACATGAATTCTCTGTGCGATTTTACATGTTTCAGCCAAGATTCGAGTATTTTTAGAGAGATTTCGATGCCAGCAATCACATGGTACTACTGGGTTCCGGATAGGATTGAAACGGACTGAATAATGACTTAAAAAGGGGTGCTGCACTATAATAAAGCGTATCAGAAGTGTAAAATTCAACATGAATTCTCTGTGCGATTTTACACGTTTCAGCCAGGATGCGAGTATTTTTAGATAGATCTCGATGCCAGCAATCAGATGGTACTACTTGATTGCGGATCCGATTAAAACGTACTGAGTGATGACGTAAAAATGGGTGCTATACTATAATAAAGCGTATCAGTAGTGATTATTGTTCAACGTGAATTCTCTGGGCGCTATTACACGTTTCAGCCAAGATTCGAGTATTTTTAGATGGATCTCGATGCCAGCAATCAGATGGTACTATTTGATTCCGGATCCGATTGAAACATACTGAGTGATGACGTAAAAAGGGGTGCTATGCTATAATAAAGAGTATCATCAGCGATTATTGTTCAACATGAATTCTCTGTGCGATTTTACATGTTTCAGCCAAGATTCGAGTGTTTTTAGATGGATGTCGATGCCAGCAATCAGATGGTACTATTTGATTCCGGATCCGATTGAAACATACTGAGTGATGACGTAAAAAGGGGTGCTATGCTATAATAAAGCGTATCATCAGTGGCTGTTGTTCAACATGAATTCTCTGCGCGATTTTACACGTTTCAGCCAAGATTTGAGTATTTTTAGGTAGATCTCGATGCCAGCAATCACATGGTACTATTGGTTGTTCCGGATCCGATTGAAACGGACTGAATAATGACTTAAAAAGGGGTGCTTTACTATAATAAAGCGTATCATCAGTGGTTGTTGTTCAATATGAATTCTCTGTGCGATTTTACATGTTTCAACCAAGATTCGAGTATTTTTATATGGATCTCGTTGCCAGCAATCAGATGGTACTATTGGTTCCGGATCCGATTGAAACGGACTGAATAATGACGTAAAAAGGGGTGCTTTACTATAATAAAGCGTATCAGTAGTGTAAAATTCAACATGAATTCTCTGTGCGATTTTACATGTTTCAGCCAAGATTCGAGTATTTTTAGAGAGATCTCGATGCCAGCAATCACATGGTAGTACTGGATTCCGGATCGGATTGAAACGGACTGAATAATGACGTAAAAAGGGATGCTGCACTATAATAAAGCGTATCAGAAGTGTAATATTCAACATGAATTCTCTGTGCGATTTTACACGTTTCAGCCAAGATGCGAGTATTTTTAGATAGATCTCGATGCCAGCAATCAGATGGTACTATTTGATTCCGGATCCGATTGAAACATACTGAGTGATGACGTAAAAAGTGGTGCTATGCTATAATAAAGAGTATCATCAGTGATTATTGTTCAACATGAATTCTCTGTGCGATTTTACATGTTTCAGCCAAGATTCGAGTATTTTTAGATAGATCTCGATGCCAGCAATCAGATGGTACTATTGGATTCCGGATCCGATTGAAACAGACTGAGTAATGACGTAAAAAGGGGTGCTATACTATAATAAAGCGTATCAGTAGTGTATAATTCAACATGAATTCTCTGTGCGATTTTACATGTTTCAGCCAAGATTCGAGTATTTTTAGATAGATCTCGATGCCAGCAATCAGATGGTACTACTGGATTCCGGATACGATTGAAACAGACTGAGTAATGACGTAAAAAGTGGTGCTGCACTATAATAAAGCGTATCAGAAGTGATAATGTTCAACATGAATTCTCTGTGCGATTTTACACGTTTCAGCCAAGATGCGAGTATTTTTAGATAGATCTCGATGCCAGCAATCAGATGGTACTACTTGATTGCGGATCCGATTAAAACAGACTGAGTGATGACGTAAAAATGGTGCTATACTATAATAAAGCGTATCAGTAGTGATTATTGTTCAACATGAATTCTCTGGGCGCTATTACACGTTTCAGCCAAGATTCGAGTATTTTTAGATAGATCTCGATGCCAGCAATCAGATGGTACTATTGATTCCGGATCCGATTGAAACAGACTGAGTGATGACGTAAAAAGTGGTGCTATGCTATAATAAAGCGTATCATCAGTGATTATTGTTCAACATGAATTCTCTGTGCGCTTTTACATGTTTCAGCCAAGATTCGAGTATTTTTAGATAGATCTCGATGCCAGCAATCAGATGGTACTATTTGATTCCGGATCCGATTAGAAACAGACTGAGTGATGACGTAAAAAGGGGTGCTATGCTATAATAAAGCGTATCATCAGTGATTATTGTTCAACATGAATTCTCTGCGCGATTTTACACGTTTCAGCCAAGATGCGAGTATTTTTAGATAGATCTCGATGCCAGCAATCAGATGGTACTATTGGGATTCCGGATCCGATTAGAAACGGACTGAGTAATGACGTAAAAAGTGGTGCTATACTGTAATAAAGCGTATCATCAGTGATTATTGTTCAACATGAATTCTCTGTGCGCTTTTACACGTTTCAGCCAAGATGCGAGTATTTTTAGATAGATCTCGATGCCAGCAATCAGATGGTACTATTGGATTCCGGATCCGATAGAAACAGACTGAGTAATGACGTAAAAAGTGGTGCTATACTATAATAAAGCGTATCATCAGTGATTATTGTTCAACATGAATTCTCTGTGCGCTTTTACACGTTTCAGCCAAGATGCGATTATTTTTAGATAGATCTCGATGCCAGCAATCAGATGGTACTATTGGATTCCGGATCCGATAGAAACAGACTGAGTAATGACGTAAAAAGTGGTGCTATACTATAATAAAGCGTATCATCAGTGATTATTGTTCAACATGAATTCTCTGTGCGCTTTTACACGTTTCAGCCAAGATGCGATTATTTTTAGATAGATCTCGATGCCAGCAATCAGATGGTACTATTGGATTCCGGATCCGATAGAAACAGACTGAGTAATGACGTAAAAAGTGGTGCTATACTGTAATAAAGCGTATCATCAGTGATTATTGTTCAACATGAATTCTCTGTGCGCTTTTACACGTTTCAGCCAAGATGCGATTATTTTTAGATAGATCTCGATGCCAGCAATCAGATGGTACTATTGGATTCCGGATCCGATTAGAAACAGACTGAGTAATGACGTAAAAAGTGGTGCTATACTATAATAAAGCGTATCATCAGTGTATAGTTCAACATGAATTCTCTGTGCGCTTTTACACGTTTCAGCCAAGATGCGATTATTTTTAGATAGATCTCGATGCCAGCAATCAGATGGTACTATTGGATTCCGGATCCGATAGAAACAGACTGAGTAATGACGTAAAAAGTGGTGCTATACTGTAATAAAGCGTATCATCAGTGATTATTGTTCAACATGAATTCTCTGTGCGCTTTTACACGTTTCAGCCAAGATGCGATTATTTTTAGATAGATCTCGATGCCAGCAATCAGATGGTACTATTGGATTCCGGATCCGATAGAAACAGACTGAGTAATGACGTAAAAAGTGGTGCTATACTGTAATAAAGCGTATCATCAGTGATTATTGTTCAACATGAATTCTCTGTGCGCTTTTACACGTTTCAGCCAAGATGCGATTATTTTTAGATAGATCTCGATGCCAGCAATCAGATGGTACTATTGGATTCCGGATCCGATAGAAACAGACTGAGTAATGACGTAAAAAGTGGTGCTATACTGTAATAAAGCGTATCATCAGTGATTATTGTTCAACATGAATTCTCTGTGCGCTTTTACACGTTTCAGCCAAGATGCGATTATTTTTAGATAGATCTCGATGCCAGCAATCAGATGGTACTATTGGATTCCGGATCCGATAGAAACAGACTGAGTAATGACGTAAAAAGTGGTGCTATACTGTAATAAAGCGTATCATCAGTGATTATTGTTCAACATGAATTCTCTGTGCGCTTTTACACGTTTCAGCCAAGATGCGATTATTTTTAGATAGATCTCGATGCCAGCAATCAGATGGTACTATTGGATTCCGGATCCGATAGAAACAGACTGAGTAATGACGTAAAAAGTGGTGCTATACTGTAATAAAGCGTATCATCAGTGATTATTGTTCAACATGAATTCTCTGTGCGCTTTTACACGTTTCAGCCAAGATGCGATTATTTTTAGATAGATCTCGATGCCAGCAATCAGATGGTACTATTGGATTCCGGATCCGATAGAAACAGACTGAGTAATGACGTAAAAAGTGGTGCTATACTGTAATAAAGCGTATCATCAGTGATTATTGTTCAACATGAATTCTCTGTGCGCTTTTACACGTTTCAGCCAAGATGCGATTATTTTTAGATAGATCTCGATGCCAGCAATCAGATGGTACTATTGGATTCCGGATCCGATAGAAACAGACTGAGTAATGACGTAAAAAGTGGTGCTATACTGTAATAAAGCGTATCATCAGTGATTATTGTTCAACATGAATTCTCTGTGCGCTTTTACACGTTTCAGCCAAGATGCGATTATTTTTAGATAGATCTCGATGCCAGCAATCAGATGGTACTATTGGATTCCGGATCCGATAGAAACAGACTGAGTAATGACGTAAAAAGTGGTGCTATACTGTAATAAAGCGTATCATCAGTGATTATTGTTCAACATGAATTCTCTGTGCGCTTTTACACGTTTCAGCCAAGATGCGATTATTTTTAGATAGATCTCGATGCCAGCAATCAGATGGTACTATTGGATTCCGGATCCGATAGAAACAGACTGAGTAATGACGTAAAAAGTGGTGCTATACTGTAATAAAGCGTATCATCAGTGATTATTGTTCAACATGAATTCTCTGTGCGCTTTTACACGTTTCAGCCAAGATGCGATTATTTTTAGATAGATCTCGATGCCAGCAATCAGATGGTACTATTGGATTCCGGATCCGATAGAAACAGACTGAGTAATGACGTAAAAAGTGGTGCTATACTGTAATAAAGCGTATCATCAGTGATTATTGTTCAACATGAATTCTCTGTGCGCTTTTACACGTTTCAGCCAAGATGCGATTATTTTTAGATAGATCTCGATGCCAGCAATCAGATGGTACTATTGGATTCCGGATCCGATAGAAACAGACTGAGTAATGACGTAAAAAGTGGTGCTATACTGTAATAAAGCGTATCATCAGTGATTATTGTTCAACATGAATTCTCTGTGCGCTTTTACACGTTTCAGCCAAGATGCGATTATTTTTAGATAGATCTCGATGCCAGCAATCAGATGGTACTATTGGATTCCGGATCCGAAAGAAACAGACTGAGTAATGACGTAAAAAGTGGTGCTATACTGTAATAAAGCGTATCATCAGTGATTATGTTCAACATGAATTCTCTGTGCGCTTTTACACGTTTCAGCCAAGATGCGATTATTTTTAGATAGATCTCGATGCCAGCAATCAGATGGTACTATTGGATTCCGGATCCGATAGAAACAGACTGAGTAATGACGTAAAAAGTGGTGCTATACTATAATAAAGCGTACCATCAGTGTATCATTCAACATGAATTCTCTGTGCGCTTTTACACGTTTCAGCCAAGATGCGATTATTTTTAGATAGATCTCGATGCCAGCAATCAGATGGTACTATTGGATTCCGGATCCGATAGAAACAGACTGAGTAATGACGTAAAAAGTGGTGCTATACTGTAATAAAGCGTATCATCAGTGATTATTGTTCAACATGAATTCTCTGTGCGCTTTTACACGTTTCAGCCAAGATGCGATTATTTTTAGATAGATCTCGATGCCAGCAATCAGATGGTACTATTGGATTCCGGATCCGATAGAAACAGACTGAGTAATGACGTAAAAAGTGGTGCTATACTGTAATAAAGCGTATCATCAGTGATTATTGTTCAACATGAATTCTCTGTGCGCTTTTACACGTTTCAGCCAAGATGCGATTATTTTTAGATAGATCTCGATGCCAGCAATCAGATGGTACTATTGGATTCCGGATCCGATAGAAACAGACTGAGTAATGACGTAAAAAGTGGTGCTATACTGTAATAAAGCGTATCATCAGTGATTATTGTTCAACATGAATTCTCTGTGCGCTTTTACACGTTTCAGCCAAGATGCGATTATTTTTAGATAGATCTCGATGCCAGCAATCAGATGGTACTATTGGATTCCGGATCCAGATAGAAACAGACTGAGTAATGACGTAAAAAGTGGTGCTATACTGTAATAAAGCGTATCATCAGTGATTATTGTTCAACATGAATTCTCTGTGCGCTTTACACGTTTCAGCCAAGATGCGATTATTTTTAGATAGATCTCGATGCCAGCAATCAGATGGTACTATTGGATTCCGGATCCGATAGAAACAGACTGAGTAATGACGTAAAAAGTGGTGCTATACTGTAATAAAGCGTATCATAGTGTATTATTCAACATGAATTCTCTGTGCGCTTTTACACGTTTCAGCCAAGATGCGATTATTTTTAGATAGATCTCGATGCCAGCAATCAGATGGTACTATTGGATTCCGGATCCGATAGAAACAGACTGAGTAATGACGTAAAAAGTGGTGCTATACTATAATAAAGCGTATCATCAGTGATTATTGTTCAACATGAATTCTCTGTGCGCTTTTACACGTTTCAGCCAAGATGCGATTATTTTTAGATAGATCTCGATGCCAGCAATCAGATGGTACTATTGGATTCCGGATCCGATAGAAACAGACTGAGTGATGACGTAAAAAGTGGTGCTATACTATAATAAAGCGTATCAGCAGTGATTATTGTTCAACGATGAATTCTCTGTGAGCTTTTACACGTTTCAGCCAAGATGCGAGTATTTTAGATAGATCTCGATGCCAGCAATCAGATGGTACTATTGGGTTCCGGATCAGATTGAAACGGACTGAATAATGACTTAAAAAGTGGTGCTTTACTATAATAAAGCGTATCATCAGTGTAATATTCAACATGAATTCTCTGTGCGCTTTTACACGTTTCAGCCAAGATGCGAGTATTTTTAGATAGATCTCGATGCCAGCAATCACATGGTACTAATGGGTTCCGAGTCAGATGAAACAGGACTGAGTAATGACTTAAAAAGTGGTGCTATACTATAATAAAGCGTATCAGTAGTGTAATAATTCAACATGAATTCTCTGTGTGATTTTACACGTTTCAGCCAAGATTCGAGTATTTTTAGATAGATCTCGATGCCAGCAATCACATGGTACTAATGGGTTCCGGATCAGATTGAAACGGACTGAATAATGACTTAAGAAAGTGGTGCTATGCTATAATAAAGCGTTATCAGTAGTGATTATGTTCAACATGAATTCTCCGGGCGCCCTTACACGTCTCAGCCAAGATCCGAGTATTTTTAGATAGATCTCGATGCCAGCAATCACATGGTACTATTGGGTTCCGGATCAGATTGAAACGGACTGAATAATGACTTAAAAAGTGGTGATATGCTACAATAAAGGGTATCAGTAGTGATTATTGTTCAACGTGAATTCTCTTGGCGCCTTTACACGTTTCAGCCAAGATGCGAGTATTTTTAGATAGATCTTGATGCCAGCAATCACATGGTACTATTGGGTTCCGGATCAGATTGAAACGGACTGAATAATGTCTTAAAAAGTGGTGCTATGCTATAATAAAGGGTATCAGTAGTGATTATTGTTCAACGTGAATTCTCTTGGCGCCTTTACACGTTTCAGCCAAGATTCGAGCATTTTCAGGTAGATCTCGATGCCAGCAATCACATGGTACTATTGGGTTCCGGATCAGATTGAAACGGACTGAATAATAACTTAAAAAGGGGTGCTGCACTATAATGAAGCGTATCAGTAGTGTAGAATTCAACATGAATTCTCTGTGCGATTTTACACGTTTCAGCTAAGATTCAAGTATTTTTAGATAGATCTCGATGCCAGCAATCACATTGTACTATTGGGTTCCGGATCAGATTGATACGGACTGAATAATGACTTAAAAAGTGGTGCTATGCTATAATAAAGCGGATCATCAGTGATGTTGTTCAACATGAATTCTCTGTGCGAATTTACACGTTTCAGCCAAGATTCGAGTATTTTTAGATAGATTCGATGCAGCAATCACATGGTACTATTGGGTTCCTGATCCGATTGAAAACGGACCTGAATAATGACTTAAAAAGTGGTGCTATGCTATAATAAAGCGTATCATCAGTGATTATTGTTCAACATGAATTCTCTGTGCGATTTTACACGTTTCAGCCAAGATTCGAGTATTTTTAGATAGATCTCGATGCCAGCAATCACATGGTACTAAGGGTTCCGGATCAGATTGAAACGGACTGAATAATGACTTAAAAAGGGGTGCTGCACTATAATGAAGCGTATCAGTAGTGTAAAATTCAACATCAATTCTCTGTGTGATTTTACACGTTTCAGCCAAGATGCGAGTATTTTTAGATAGATCTCGATGCCAGCAATCACATGGTACTACTGGGTTCCGGATCCGATTGAAACGGGCTGAATAATGACTTAAAAAGGGGTGCTATGCTATAAGTAAAGCGTATCATAGTGATTATTGTTCAACATGAATTCTCCGGGCGCCCTTACACGTTTCAGCCAAGATCCGAGTATTTTTAGATAGATCTCGATGCCAGCAATCACATGGTACTAAAGGGTTCCGGATCAGATTGAAACGGACTGAATAATGACTTAAAAAGTTGGTGCTATGCTATAATAAAGCGTATCATCAGTGATTATTGTTCAACATGAATTCTCTGTGCGATTTACACGTTTCAGCCAAGATTCGAGTATTTTTAGATAGATCTCGATGCCAGCAATCACATGGTACTAAAGGGTTCCGGATCAGATTGAAACGGGCTGAATAATGACTTAAAAAGGGGTGCTATGCTATAATAAAGCGTATCAGTAGTGATTATTGTTCAACATGAATTCTCCGGGCGCCCTTACACGTTTCAGCCAAGATCCGAGTATTTTTAGATAGATCTCGATGCCAGCAATCAGAGGGTACTACTTGATTCCGGATCCGATTGAGACAGACTGAGTGACTTAAAAAAGGGTGCTATACTATAATAAAGCGTGTCATTAGTGATTATTGTTCACCATGAATTCTCCGTGCGATTTTACACCGTTTCAGCCGAGATTCGAGCATTTTCAGGTAGATCTCGATGCCAGCAATCACATGGTACTATTGGGTTCCGGATCAGATTGAAACGGACTGAATAATAACTTAAAAAGGGTGCTGCACTATAATGAAGCGTATCAGTAGTGTAAAATTCAACATGAATTCTCTGTGCGATTTTACACGTTTCAGCTAGGATTAAAGTATTTTTAGATAGATCTCGATGCCAGCAATCACATGGTACTATTGGGTTCCGGATCAGATTGAAACGGACTGAATAATGACTTAAAAAGTGGTGCTATGCTATAATAAAGCGGATCATCAGTGACTGTTGTTCAACATGAATTCTCTGTGCAATTTTACATGTTTCAGCCAAGATTCGAGTATTTTTAGAGAGATCTCGATGCCAGCAATCACATGGTACTATTGGGTTACGGATAGGATTGAAACGGACTGAATAATGACTTAAAAAGGGGTGCTGCACTATAATGAAGCGTTATCAGTAGTGTAAAATTCAACATGAATTCTCTGTGTGATTTTACACGTTTTCAGCCAAGATGCGAGTATTTTTAGATAGATCTTGATGCCAGCAATCACATGGTACTATTGGGTTCCGGATCAGATTGAAACGGACTGAATAATGTCTTAAAAAGTGGTGCTATGCTATAATAAAGGGTATCAGTAGTGATTATTGTTCATCGTGAATTCTCTTGGCGCCTTTACACGTTTCAGCCAAGATTCCGAGTATATTTAGATAGATTCGATGCCAGCAATCACATGGTACTACTGGGTTCCGGATCCGATTGAAACGGGCTGAATAATAACTTAAAAAGGGGTGCTTTGGTATAATAAAGCGTATCAGTAGTGATTATTGTTCAACGTGAATTCTCTTGGCGCCTTTACACGTTTCAGCCAAGATTCGAGTATTTTTAGAGAGATCTCGATGCCAGTAATCACATGGTACTATTGGGTTACGGATAGGATTGAAACGGACTGAATAATGACTTAAAAAGAGGTGCTGCACTATAATGAAGCGTATCAGTAGTGTAAAATTCAACATGAATTCTCTGTGCGATTTTACACGTTTTCAGACAAGATTCGAGTATTTTCACATAGATCTCGATGCCAGCAATCACATGGTACTATTGCACTCCTGATCCGATTGAAACAGGCTGAATAATGACGTAAAAAGTGGGTGCTATGCAATATAAAGCGTATCATCAGTGATTATTGTTCAACATGAATTCTCCGAGCAATTTTACACGCTTCAGCCGAGATTCGAGTATTTTTAGACAGATCTTGATGCCAGCATTCACATGGTACTATTGGGTTCCGGATCAGATTGAAACGGACTGAATAATGTCTTAAAAAGTGGTGCTATGCTATAATAAAGGGTATCAGTAGTGATTATTGTTCAACGTGAATTCTCTTGGCGCCTTTACACGTTTCAGCAGGATTCGAGTATTTTTAGATAGATTCGATGCCAGCAATCACATAGTACTATTGGGTTCCGGATCCGATTGAAACGGGCTGAATAGTGACTTAAAAAGGGGTGCTTTGGTATAATAAAGCGTATCAGTAGTGTAAAATTCAACATGAATTCTCTGTGCGATTTTACATGTTTCAGACAAGATTTCGAGTATTTTCAGATAGATCTCGATGCCAGCGTGAGATGGTACTATTTGATTACGGATCCGATTGAAACCTACTGAGTGATGACGTAAAAGGGGGTGCTATGCTATAATAAAGCGCATCAGCAGTGATTATTGTTCAACGTGAATTCTCTTTGAGCTTTTAACACGTTTCAGCCAAGATCCGAGGTATTTTTAGATAGATCTCGATGCCAGCAATCAGATGGTACTACTTGATTACGGATCCGATTGAGACAGACTGAGTGACTTAATAAGGGGTGCTATACTATAATAAAGCGTATCATTAGTGATTATTGTTCACCATGAATTCTCCGTGCGATTTTACACGTTTCAGCCAAGATTCGAGTATTTTCAGGTAGACCTCGATGCCAGCGATCACATGGTACTAAGGGTTCCGGATCAGATTGAAACGGACTGAATAATGACTTAAAAAGTGGTGCTATGCTATAATAAAGCGTATCATCAGTGACTGTTGTTCAACATGAATTCTCTGTGCGATTTTACACGTTTCAGCCAAGATTCGAGTATTTTTAGATAGATCTCGATGCCAGCAGTCACATGGTACTATTAGGTTCCGGATCCGATTGAAACGGACTGAATAATGACGTAAAAGGGGTGCTTTACTATAATAAAGCGTATCAGTAGTGTAAAATTCAACATGAATTCTCTGTGTGATTTTACACGTTTAAGCCAAGATGCGAGTATTTTTAGATAGATCTCGATGCCAGCAATCACATGGTACTATTGGGTACCGGATCAGATTGAAACGGACTGAATAATGACTTAAAAAGTGGTGCTATGCTATAATAAAGCGTATCATCAGTGATTATTGTTCACCATGAATTCTCCGTGCGATTTTACACGTTTCAGCCAAGATTCGAGTATTTTCAGGTAGATCTCGATGCCAGCAATCAGATGGTACTACTTGATTCCGGATCCGATTGAGGACAGACTGAGTGACTTAAAAAGGGGTGCTATACTATAATAAAGCGTATCATTAGTGATTATTGTTCACCATGAATTCTCCGTGCGATTTTACACGTTTCAGCCAAGATTCGAGTATTTTCAGGTAGATCTCGATGCCAGCGATCACATGGTACTCTTGGGTTCCGGATCAGATTGAAACGGACTGAATAATGACTTAAAAAGAGGTGCTGCACTATAATGAAGCGTATCAGTAGTGTAAAATTCAACATGAATTCTCTGTGCGATTTTACACGTTTCAGACAAGATTCGAGTATTTTCAGATAGACCTCGATGCCAGCAATCACATGGTACTATTGTACTCCTGATCCGATTGAAACAGGCTGAATAATGACGTAAAAAGTGGTGCTATGCAATAATAAAGCGTATCATCAGTGATTATTGTTCAACATGAATTCTCCGAGCAATTTTACACGCTTCAGCCAAGATTCGAGTATTTTTAGACAGATCTTGATGCCAGCAATCACATGGTACTATTGGGTTCCGGATCAGATTGAAACGGACTGAATAATGTCTTAAAAAGTGGTGCTATGCTATAATAAAGGGTATCAGTAGTGATTATTGTTCAACGTGAATTCTCTTGGCGCCTTTACACGTTTCAGCCAGGATTCGAGTATTTTTAGATAGATTCGATGCCAGCAATCACATAGTACTATTGGGTTCCGGATCCGATTGAAACGGGCTGAATAGTGACTTAAAAAGGGGTGCTTTGGTATAATAAAGCGTATCAGTAGTGTAAAATTCAACATGAATTCTCTGTGCGATTTTACATGTTTCAGACAAGATTCGAGTATTTTCAGATAGATCTCGATGCCAGCGATTAGATGGTACTATTTGATTACGGATCCGATTGAAACCTACTGAGTGATGACGTAAAAGGGGGTGCTATGCTATAATAAAGGCATCAGCAGTGATTATTGTTCAACGTGAATTCTCTTTGAGCTTTTACACGTTTCAGCCAAGATCCGAGTATTTTTAGATAGATCTCGATGCCAGCAATCAGATGGTACTACTTGATTACGGATCCGATTGAGACAGACTGAGTGACTTAATAAGGGGTGCTATACTATAATAAAGCGTATCATTAGTGATTATTGTTCACCATGAATTCTCCGTGCGATTTTACACGTTTCAGCCAAGATTCGAGTATTTTCAGGTAGACCTCGATGCCAGCGATCACATGGTACTAAAGGGTTCCGGATCAGATTGAAACGGACTGAATAATGACTTAAAAAGTGGTGCTATGCTATAATAAAGCGTATCATCAGTGACTGTTGTTCAACATGAATTCTCTGTGGCGATTTTACACGTTTCAGCCAAGATTCGAGTATTTTTAGATAGATCTCGATGCCAGCAGTCACATGGTACTATTAGGTTCCGGATCCGATTGAAACGGACTGAATAATGACGTAAAAAGGGGTGCTTTACTATAATAAAGCGTATCAGTAGTGTAAAATTCAACATGAATTCTCTGTGTGATTTTACACGTTTAAGCCAAGATGCGAGTATTTTTAGATAGATCTCGATGCCTGCAATCACATGGTACTATTGGGTACCGGATCAGATTGAAACGGACTGAATAATGACTTAAAAAGTGGTGCTATGCTATAATAAAGCGTATCATCAGTGATTATTGTTCACCATGAATTCTCCGTGCGATTTTACACGTTTCAGCCAAGATTCGAGTATTTTCAGGTAGATCTCGATGCCAGCAATCAGATGGTACTACTTGATTCCGGATCCGATTGAGACAGACTGAGTGACTTAAAAAGGGGTGCTATACTATAATAAAGCGTATCATTAGTGATTATTGTTCACCATGAATTCTCCGTGCGATTTTACACGTTTCAGCCAAGATTCGAGTATTTTCAGGTAGATCTCGATGCCAGCGATCACATGGTACTCTTGGGTTCCGGATCAGATTGAAACGGACTGAATAATGACTTAAAAAGGGGTGCTGCACTATAATGAAGCGTATCAATAGTGTAAAATTCAACATGAATTCTCTGTGCTATTTTACATGTTTCAGCCAAGATTCGAGTATTTTCAGATAGATCTCGATGCCAGCAATCACATGGTACTAAGGGCTCCGGATCAGATTGAAACGGACTGAATAATGACTTAAAAAGGGGTGCTGCACTATAATGAAGCGTACCAGTAGTGTAAAATTCATCATGAAATCTCTGTGTGATTTTACACGTTTCAGCCAAGATGCGAGTATTTTTAGATAGATCGCGATGCCAGCAATCACATGGTAATATTTGTTCCGGATCCGATTGAAACATACTGAGTGATGACGTAAAAAGTGGTGCTATGCTATAATAAGGCGTATCAGCAGTGATTATTGTTCAAAGTGATTTCTCTGGGCGCTTTTACACGTTTCAGCCAAGATTCGAGTATTTTCAGATAGATCTCGATGCCAGCGATGGATGGTACTATTTGATTCCGGATCCGATTGAAAACATACTGAGTGATGACGTAAAAGGGGTGCTATGCTATAATAAAGCGCATCAGCAGTGATTATTGTTCAACGTGAATTCTCTTTGAGCTTTTACACGTTTCAGCCAAGATCCGAGTATTTTTAGATAGATCTCGATGCCAGCAATCGATGGTACTACTTGATTACGGATCCGATTGAGACAGACTGAGTGACTTAAAAAGGGGTGCTATACTATAATGAAGCGTATCATCAGTGATTATTGTTCACCATGAATTCTCCGTGCGATTTTACACGTTTCAGCCAAGATTCGAGTATTTTCAGGTAGATCTCGATGCCAGCGATCACATGGTACTATTGGGTTCCGGATCAGATTGAAACGGACTGAATAATGACATAAAAAGTGGTGCTATGCTATAATAAAGCGTATCATCAGTGACTGTTGTTCAACATGAATTCTCTGTGCGATTTTACACGTTTCAGCAAGATTCGAGTATTTTTAGATAGATCTCGATGCCAGCAATCACATGGTACTATTGGGTTCCGGATCCGATTGAAACGGACTGAATAATGACTTAAAAAGGGGTGCTTTACTATAATAAAGCGTATCAGTTGTGTAAAATTCAACATGAATTCTCTGTGCGATTTTACATGTTTCAGATAACATTCGAGTATTTTCAGATAGATCTCGATGTCAGCGATCACATGGTACTAATGGGTTCCTTATCAGATTGAAACGGACCTGAATAATGACTTAAAAAGTTGTGCTATGCTATAATAAAGCGTATCAGCAGTGATTATTGTTCAAGGTGATTTCTCTGGGAGCTTTTACACGTTTTCAGCCAAGATTCGAGAATTTTTAGATAGATTCGATGCCAGCAATCACATGGTACTATTGACCTCCTGATCCGATTGAAACAGGCTGAATAATGACGTAAAAA
The DNA here is from genome assembly GCA_019055375.1 of Parelaphostrongylus tenuis. Lineage (NCBI taxonomy): Eukaryota > Metazoa > Nematoda > Chromadorea > Rhabditida > Metastrongylidae > Parelaphostrongylus > Parelaphostrongylus tenuis. The sequence goes on along the minus strand of JAHQIW010000781.1, from coordinate 4,980 downwards.
GTGGTGCTATGCAATTAATAAAGCGTATCATCAGTGACTGTTGTTCAACATGAATTCTCCGAGCGATTTTACACGTTTCAGCCAAGATTCGAGTATTTTTAGATAGATCTTGATGCCATCAATCACATGGTACTAAATGGTTCCGGATCAGATTGAAACGGACTGAATAATGACTTAAAAAGGGGTGCTATGCTATAATAAAGCGAATCATCAGTGACTGTTTGTTCAACATGAATTCTCTGTGCGATTTTACACGTTTCAGCCAAGATTCGAGTATTTTTAGATAGATCTCGATGCCAGCAATCAGATGGTACTAATGGTTCCGGATCAGATTGAAACGGACTGATAATGACTTAAAAAGGGGTGCTAGCACTATAATGAAAGCGTATCAGTAGTGTATAATTCAACATGAATTCTCTTGTGATTTTACACGTTTCAGCCAAGATGCGAGTATTTTTGAGATAGATCTCGATGCCAGCAATCAGATGGTACTACTTGATTCCGGATCCGATTAGACAGACTGAGTATGACGTAAAAAGGGTGCTATGCTATAATAAAGCGTATCTTCAGTGAATGTTGTTCAACATGAATTCTCTGTGCGCTTTTACATGTTTCAGCCAAGATTCGAGTATTTTTAGATAGATCTCGATGCCAGCAATCACATGGTACTAATGGGTTCCGGATCAGATTGAAACGGACTGAATAATGACGTAAAAAGTGGTGCTTTACTATAATAAAGCGTATCAGTTGTGTATAATTCAACATGAATTCTCTGTGCGCATTTTACACGTTTCAGCCAAGATTCGAGTATTTTTCAGATAGATCTCGATGTCAGCGATCACATGGTACTATTGGTTCCGGATCAGATTGAAACGGACTGAATAATGACTTAAAAAGTGGTGCTATGCTATAATAAAGCGTATCAGCAGTGATTATTGTTCACATGAATTCTCTGTGGCGCTTTTACACGTTTCAGCCAAGATGCGAGTATTTTTAGATAGATCTCGATGCCAGCAATCAGCATGGTACTATTGGCTTCCTGATCCGATTGAAACAGACTGAGTAATGACGTAAAAAGTGGTGCTATACTATATAAAGCGTATCATCAGTGATTGTTGTTCAACATGAATTCTCCGTGCGATTTTACACGTTTCAGCCAAGATGCGAGTATTTTTAGATAGATCTCGATGCCAGCAATCACATGGTACTAATGGATTCCGGATCAGATTGAAACAGACTGAGTAATGACGTAAAAAGTGGTGCTATACTATAATAAAGCGTATCATCAGTGACTGTTGTTCAACATGAATTCTCTGTGCGATTTTACACGTTTCAGCCAAGATGCGAGTATTTTTAGATAGATCTCGATGCCAGCAATCAGATGGTACTAATGGATTCCGGATCCGATAGAAACAGACTGAGTAATGACGTAAAAAGTGGTGCTATACTATAATAAAGCGTATCATCAGTGATTATTTCAACATGAATTCTCTGTGCGCTTTTACACGTTTCAGCCAAGATGCGAGTATTTTTGGATAGATCTCGATGCCAGCAATCAGATGGTACTACTTGGATTCCGGATCCGATAGAAACAGACTGAGTAGACTTAAAAAGGGTGCTATGCTATAATAAAGCGTATCTTCAGTGAATGTTGTTCAACATGAATTCTCTGTGCGATTTTACACGTTTCAGCCAAGATTCGAGTATTTTCAGATAGATCTCGATGCCAGCAATCACATGGTACTAATGGGATTCCGGATCCAGATTGAAACGGACTGAATAATGACTTAAAAAGGGGTGCTATACTATAATAAAGCGTATCACAGTAGTGTAATATTCAACATGAATTCTCTGTGCGATTTTACACGTTTCAGCCAAGATGCGAGTATTTTTAGATAGATCTCGATGCCAGCAATCACATGGTACTATTGGATTCCGGATCCGATTGAAACAGACTGAGTAATGACGTAAAAAGGGGTGCTATACTATAATAAAGCGTATCAGTAGTGATTATTGTTCAACATGAATTCTCTGGGCGCTTTACACGTTTCAGCCAAGATCCGAGTATTTTTAGATAGATCTCGATGCCAGCAATCAGATGGTACTACTTGATTCCGGATCCGATTGAAACAGACTGAGTATGACGTAAAAAGTGGTGCTATACTATAATGAAGCGTATCATCAGTGATTATTGTTCAACATGAATTCTCTGTGCGATTTTACACGTTTCAGCCAAGATTCGAGTATTTTCAGATAGATCTCGATGCCAGCAATCACATGGTACTATTGGGTTCCGGATCGATTGAAACGGACTGAATAATGACTAAAAAGTGGTGCTATACTATAATAAAGCGTATCATCAGTGACTGTTGTTCAACATGAATTCTCTGTGCGATTTTACACGTTTCAGCCAAGATTCGAGTATTTTTAGATAGATCTCGATGCCAGCAATCACATGGTACTAATGGGTTCCGGATCAGATTGAAACAGACTGAGTAATGACGTAAAAAGTGGTGCTATGCTATAATAAAGCGTATCATCAGTGATTGTTGTTCAACATGAATTCTCTGTGCGATTTTACACGTTTCAGCCAAGATTCGAGTATTTTTAGATAGATCTCGATGCCAGCAATCACATGGTACTATTGGATTCCGGATCCGATTGAAACAGACTGATAATGACTTAAAAAGGGGTGCTATACTATAATAAAGCGTATCAGTAGTGTATAATTCAACATGAATTCTCTGTGCGCTTTTACATGTTTCAGCCAAGATTCGAGTATTTTTAGATAGATCTCGATGCCAGCAATCAGATGGTACTAATGGATTCCGGATCAGATTGAAACAGACTGAATAATGACTTAAAAAGTGGTGCTATGCTATAATAAAGCGTATCATCAGTGATTATTGTTCAACATGAATTCTCTGTGCGCTTTTACACGTTTCAGCCAAGATTCGAGTATTTTTAGATAGATCTCGATGCCAGCAATCACATGGTACTATTGGATTCCGGATCCGATTGAAACAGACTGAGTAATGACGTAAAAAGTGGTGCTATGCAATTAATAAGCGTATCATCAGTGATATTGTTCAACATGAATTCTCTGTGCGCTTTTACACGTTTCAGCCAAGATGCGAGTATTTTTAGATAGATCTCGATGCCAGCAATCAGATGGTACTAATGGATTCCGGATCCGATTGAAACAGACTGAGTAATGACGTAAAAAGGGGTGCTATACTATAATAAAGCGTATCATCAGTGATTATTGTTCAACATGAATTCTCTGTGCGCTTTTACACGTTTCAGCCAAGATTCGAGTATTTTTAGATAGATCTCGATGCCAGCAATCAGATGGTACTAATTGGATTCCGGATCAGATAGAAACAGACTGAGTAATGACGTAAAAAGGGGTGCTATACTATAATGAAGCGTATCAGTAGTGTATAATTCAACATGAATTCTCTGTGCGCTTTTACACGTTTCAGCCAAGATGCGAGTATTTTTAGATAGATCTCGATGCCAGCAATCAGATGGTACTATTGGATTCCGGATCCGATAGAAACAGACTGAGTAATGACGTAAAAAGTGGTGCTATACTATAATAAAGCGTATCATCAGTGATTATTGTTCAACATGAATTCTCTGTGCGCTTTTACACGTTTCAGCCAAGATGCGATTATTTTTAGATAGATCTCGATGCCAGCAATCAGATGGTACTATTGGATTCCGGATCCGATAGAAACAGACTGAGTAATGACGTAAAAAGTGGTGCTATACTATAATAAAGCGTATCATCAGTGATTATGTTCAACATGAATTCTCTGTGCGCTTTTACACGTTTCAGCCAAGATTCGATTATTTTTAGATAGATCTCGATGCCAGCAATCAGATGGTACTATTGGATTCCGGATCCGATAGAAACAGACTGAGTAATGACGTAAAAAGTGGTGCTATACTGTAATAAAGCGTATCATCAGTGATTATTGTTCAACATGAATTCTCTGTGCGCTTTTACACGTTTCAGCCAAGATGCGATTATTTTTAGATAGATCTCGATGCCAGCAATCAGATGGTACATTGGATTCCGGATCCGATAGAAACAGACTGAGTAATGACGTAAAAAGTGGTGCTATACTATAATAAAGCGTATCATCAGTGATCATGTTCAACATGAATTCTCTGTGCGCTTTTACACGTTTCAGCCAAGATGCGATTATTTTTAGATAGATCTCGATGCCAGCAATCAGATGGTACTATTGGATTCCGGATCCGATTAGAACAGACTGAGTAATGACGTAAAAAAGTGGTGCTATACTATAATAAAGCGTATCATCAGTGATTATGTTCAACATGAATTCTCTGTGCGCTTTTACACGTTTCAGCCAAGATGCGATTATTTTTAGATAGATCTCGATGCCAGCAATCAGATGGTACTATTGGATTCCGGATCCGATAGAAACAGACTGAGTAATGACGTAAAAAGTGGTGCTATACTATAATAAAGCGTATCATCAGTGATTATGTTCAACATGAATTCTCTGTGCGCTTTTACACGTTTCAGCCAAGATGCGAGTATTTTTAGATAGATCTCGATGCCAGCAATCAGATGGTACTATTGGATTCCGGATCCGATAGAAACAGACTGAGTAATGACGTAAAAAGTGGTGCTATACTATAATAAAGCGTATCATTAGTGATTATTGTTCAACATGAATTCTCTGTGCGCTTTTACACGTTTCAGCCAAGATGCGATTATTTTTAGATAGATCTCGATGCCAGCAATCAGATGGTACTATTGGATTCCGGATCCGATAGAAACAGACTGAGTAATGACGTAAAAAGTGGTGCTATACTGTAATAAAGCGTATCATCAGTGATTATTGTTCAACATGAATTCTCTGTGCGCTTTTACACGTTTCAGCCAAGATGCGATTATTTTTAGATAGATCTCGATGCCAGCAATCAGATGGTACTATTGAC